>JAAAKO020014530.1:0-16653 GCA_010015015.2 Bolitophila cinerea
CCTTGATGAACTCCATCGCCTTCCTCTTGGGAAGATCGCTGAGTTCACTAGGAAATCTGGTAGATTCCCAGATTGCGCCCGTCTCTAAGAAACGGGTTATAGTACAATGGGCCCTCCTGGTGGCATACGTGCTGGTCTAGTCTCCGTGAGACGGTCCCCATCCCCTCATCATCATGGTATTACAGTCCATTTTAAATCTCGATAATAACAAAGAAACTAACCTTTATGGAATTTCTCCTTTTATTTAATAAAATGTACACACTCACCATATATCATCTATTGAACAAATCTACGTTTTTCTTTTAACTGAAAAATATCACATATTACTCCTATATATAAATCGGGAATGAGAATCAATGCCCGAGTACGTTCTAATGGCAATCGGAACTTATAATAGAAAAACTACTAACTAACCCAGTAAATATTGAATAGTTTTTGAGTGCCTCCGTTTACGATAACTGGTTTTATTAAAAAAATCTATGATAAATATTAAATTATACTACTAAAAAATAAAAAAATGTCAAAAAAACATAAAAAAACATAAAAAATATCATGTGATTTAAAGCAAATGTTTGCAGATATACAGCTAATAAACAAAAAGATATATTCGATAATTTGTGACTGTTGTAAAAGCTTCAGTAGAGCAATGACTTGGAATCCTATCATACATAAGTTCGAAACGGTGACAGGCAATCATCCCAAAACAAATTTAGTTTTTTTTTTAAATAATAGCTCCCAATAAAGTATCCACAAACAAATGTTTGGCAGATATATTCCATAACAAAGTATCCCAAAATATTTCAACATATATTTCTGCTAAAAATATAAATTATTTATGTTCCCATAAAATATAAGATAGATACATATTATTCCAGCTATAAATTACATACAGAATCTTCTTTCCACGGGCATAGTTCGCGCGAAGAATTCTTCTGGCACGTCTGAAGTTGCACGCGCCTTACTAGACTCAGGATCACAAGCCACATTCGTTACCGAGAAGTTCGTACAACGTCTACGGCTTCCTATAAAAGCAATCTCCGTTCCTGTAAAGGGTCTTGGCCAATCATCGTCCGGAATAGCACGTGGGATAACTGAGTTCAAACTAAATTCATGTAAAGACAGTTTGTTTGAAACCAATGTAAAAGCACTTATTCTGCCACGTCTCACTACTCACATGCCGAATACTCAGTTGAACGCTGACGTCTCTGAACTCTTCCGAGATCTTGAACTTGCGGACCCTCAATTCTACGAACCCGGAGAAGTTGACATACTCATTGGTGCTGACGTGTTTGGTACACTTCTTCGTAATGGCATCATCCCTGGTAGTGACAAAGTACCTACTGCTCAACGAACCGCACTAGGATGGGTACTGTCTGGTCCAATATCCTCATCTTTCATGCAGCCGGAGAGTTTAATCATCCCCGTATCGCTTCATTCACACCTGGAACTTGAAGCCTCATTACGGAAATTTTGGGAGCTGGAGAATGTGGACGCCACTGATCTCGCGACTGAAGAGGAAAAGAAAGTTGAACAGCACTTTAAGGCCACACACTATCGCAACTCTAACGGACGATATGTCGTTCAACTTCCATTCGACGATAAGATCGCAGCGCTCGGACACTCAAGAACAAATGCCGTCAAATCGTTTTTACATCTGGAAAAGAAACTTTCAAATAACGAATCGCTCAAGAATAATTATTCATCGTTTATTTCAGAATATTTACATCTCAATCACATGAGCCATTCCGAGTTTAGTTTGTTTTTTAAAAATGTGAATGCTTTCCCAAGCGTTCAGCTAATTTTTAAATTATAAAATGTTTAAAAGCATCTTTAAGCATCCCGAAAATATAGATAAATTAGAAATATTACCATAGATTTATAACAAAGTGAAATTTGCTGAAACCGATACAAGTCTTTCTTCCGGGTATCCCTTCGGTGTCTTTTTTTTGCAGCGTTTGTTGAAAAACGATAATTTAATGGTAATTTCAGTGAATCTATATCTTGCTTACTTCATTTATGGTGAAAATATATATTTTTTTAAATCATTAAAAGTTTAGCTTTTTGTAAAGTAGGATTTAGTAGGATTTTAAAAATATTTACATAGTGACAAGGGACCTTTTTATAATAGGTTAACCTATAAATATATTAATTATTTAATATTATTTTCAATCGTATCAGCATTCTCGTTGACTAAATTTTATAAATTTTAATTTCCTAGGCACATAATTTTTCCTATAATTAAATACAAAGTCAGTAGAATTATTTGTATTTTATATAGAAAACTTTAACCCTTGTTGTCGAGGATGAATATAAAATAAAGATGAATATAAAATTCTAAAATAAATATATACGATTTTTATTAATTTGTTTTAAGCATATTAGAGTGGCGGCCCAATTATAAGTCTTAAAAGCTTATATATCAGCCACATAGTGTACATAGTAGTATAGATAATAAAATAAATATGAGGCTTCATATATACAAACAGCATACAAGGAAATCAGAATTAGCTTGTTCGTCTTTTAAGATATAGTTATGTTTTAAAATAACAATACATAATCAAGCAGAAAACAAGAAAAAACAATTTAAAATCATCAATTACAGTTTTTTTTATAGTTTAAATTTAAAAACAATAATTCCCGAAAAAATAGATATTTATCAGTAGGGCAACCTAAAACAAGCTCAAGCTTAATATTTTTAGGCAACCGTATTATCAGATATTCATTTTAAAATATATGCTTATTTTGCATATTTCAGGAACGTTTTATTTGTTTAATCGAAAATTAGAAAATATATAAAACCAATAAAATGTAATGTCATTAAAAAAAACAGTTCTTTCTATAAAAAGTATTATGTTCAAATAGCTGGCATTCTGCTCATTTTTTTAATTTTTAGCGAAATTTTCGTTATTTATTGCATTAAAAATATAATAAGTACAATCTTGAACTAGTAATAATCAAGTGAGTATTTTAAAAAAATAAATAAAGGTATTTTAATATATTATTTTTTGATTCAAGCAATTTATGATATTTTATAGGTAAACCGTTGTTTCTATGACTTGTTTTATTAGCTTAAAATCATATTTTTAGCGAATATTTATGGTTGCCCACTCATCTGTTATCATCACATACACTGAGAAAATATTTTAATCATGTTTATTTAGAAAAATGGATATTTTTTAATAATACTATTAATAAAATCGACTCATATATTATGAAAAATTGTTTGTTTCGTCTAATTTTATTACATTTCTTAAATTTCGTGTTTTTATATTTTTTATACTATTAAATAAATAATTTTCCTGCTGACTTTTAAGTCCTTTAATTTGCCTACGGCCCTATAAAGTGCATTTCAGCCCCTTTCTTTATTTAGTTATTTCGAATAAATATTTAAATCTTCTGCAAAAATTGTGTCTTCTTATTTTGACGAGGCTTTATTTCGTTAGACGTTATTTCAGTGGGGGCTGGTAATACTTAAAAAATAGAGCTGCTGCTGGTTTCTGAACTTTTTCGAGGGCCCTCATATGAGGCAAGCCCAAACGGCGGAATGGTTGGCTCGCAAATTGCGTAATATAATTAACGTTTAAAAAAAATGGTTTTCAAACAGTAAATGAAAAAATTTCAGTATTGAATTAAATAAAAAATAAAGACATAATGCAAAAAAACAATTATTGAAAATAAAATAGGCTGTTTACCCTCATTTGATGTTAAGGCGAATTAGCTCGCACACTTTTGCGTTCATAATCGCGATGCGGCGAAAATTGAGCCCAAAATATGAGTGAGTTTGTAATGAGGCGACTGAAGTCTCACTCACTCACTCGCTTGCTCGCAAAAGTTCAGAATCCACCAGCTGCTCAATCAGACCCCAAAAACGATGATTTTGTTGGGCGGTACTTTACACCCTCTATGGGTCAAAAGCTTTGATAAAAAATCAAGTTATTAATCGTTGAAAGTGGATGTTTGGTATCGATTGATAGGTATTTGAAATAACTATCAAGATTTACCCTTACTTAGCTTTAATATTTTATTATTATTGTATAGTTTTTCTGTTTCTATAGAGTCGTCTTCCTCGCAATAAATGAAAATTTTAGTGTCTGACAGCCCTATTTTGTACAGGTGTCCTTGCAGTAGACAATTCCATCTCAGAATTCTTACCATTCTTCTTAATTCTCTTTCGGTTAAAAGAAGGCCACGTCTTTTTACGCACTAAACACCCTGCTGTCCTTATCTATTGTCGGTTTGAGTTAGCTCCCGATATTTTATAGATGCTAAAGTGGTAGAAGTATACTTTTTTGCATTTGTTGATCTAGATGTGCTCCCTTTTTAGCTCATCTGCTTTTTCGTTTTCTGCTATGTCTGTAAGCAGGCAGAGCTCATCAGTGTTTGACTCTGCGAGTTTCGTTAGGGGTTCATAGCTTTTAAGTACCATTTTTTTGATTTTATAAAATTGTTGTTTTAAGGGCGTCTTGACTAATCTACACAAATTCTTATCTTTTTGCCAGATAGGTCTTTTTGTTCTAGTAGGACTAGCGCTTTTGAGGATTTAAAGGTCTTCCGCTTTGAAAACCGTACTGGTATGGCAGTTTAAATGTCTTTTCTAGTACCAGCTTACCGCAAAATACGCATGCACCTTCTTTATTATCCATTTTTGATCCATCTGTATAAACGTATAACGTCCGCGGAGTTTTCTCCGCCTGTCCAGTAACTTCTTTCCGGTATAACAACTTTGAAGTTCCTTTCAAACTTCCTTTTAGAGATAATGTAGTCGGTCTGGATTTCTTTGTTTCATATGATTTTACTATGTCCGTATGGCCTTGTTTCGAAGCATCCCTTTGAAAGGCGTATAGCACTTTTTCATAATAAGTTATCGCTGTATGATTTGAGGTGCGGAATGTTAAGCAAAATGGTTTTTATTACCTTTTTAAAAGGAATCATATCGAAATAAAAAATACACCTTATAAATAATATTAAAAAGCACTCAAATTATGTTTTATAAATTTAGCCAGTAAATGACGAAGGGCTGCGGATGGAACACGTACGTCAAGCATATATGCATTTTTCATTCTGATTTTAAATATTTCTTTAAAAAATATAATGAAGAAATATTAAGCGCAGTGTATAGGACATATCATATTTTATACTTAATTTGAATTAACTATCAACTATCTCCTCTATCTTTTATTATAATGATATTGTATCATTGAAAATTTAATCTACCCTCACATTTAACCCTTCATTACAAATACATGTAAAACAAGTTTTTGACTCCTGTTGCGCGCTAGGTGTATCTAAATCTTTATTTTCTTTCTTTTTTTATGGTAAATATTTTAAATACCAGCAATACTGTGATAATGTAACTGTTTAATGTTTCCCATTTTTAGTTGAGAGTGCAACTATATAAAAGTTGCAAGACTAGGTTTTTAACACCAAGCATGTTGTTGCATCGGTACAATGTCTGGAGAATAGCAACGTGACACATGATAAGGGTTTTTAACTGGTTTTTGCTAAAAAAAACACTGGGCAAACACGTGCTAAGCATAATGTAGAGTCTAATGCAAATCGGTTGCAAACCCGGATCGGTGATGCACAACGTACGTTGTTCGCTCATTTTACAAACGGAATGCAACCAAAAATGGTTCCTTGGGTAAATAGAGGTCCCCCTAACAATATTTGTTTGGGTAACTTTTTATTATTGTAATAATACATATTATTCTAATGAAAAATAACTGCATCATTACATTTTTGTTTTTTTTTTAAATAAAAGGGTAATAGGGGCTAAATTTATTTTATTTATCATAATTTTTAGACCAGCCCCGGTATTCTGTGGACCTTTAACGATATTTTTATCTACTATTTTGTCGACAAATTTGACAGTTTGCATACAAACAACTGTCAAAATAGTAGATAAAATTATCGTTAAATGTTCACAAAATAGGGGCTGGAAAAGTCGAGTTTAAATAATTTATATGTATTAATAAATATAAATATAATATAATAAAATGTGTTTTTTCATTCATTAATAAATACTATATTGCCTTTTTCGGAATAGGAATGGGAACATCTTAAATGAAGTAATGCAGTTATTTTTTCATTATTATATTATATGTTTTATTACAAAAAGGACAGTTTTGCCTAAAACTTCACAAAAAACGTTGTTATGGGGGGCATATAATATACATTATCTGAAAATTTTGTTCAAATCGGGGAGCAGCCCATTGATCAAAAAATAACTATTTCCTGAAAGGGTAGTACGGTCACGAACCCCACGGCACTAAAAGTTTTCCAGAAGTTCAGTTCGTAAACATCCTATTTATTTTTTAATATGAGTAAAATCAAAGAAGTTAAACAAAAACTAAATCCATCTGCGTTTGCAGCTTTATAGACTCACACGTCGTATTGTAAACCCACACTCAATGGAAACGCACCTCTTTCGTTAAGTTTGCTGTCACTGTCATTTTTGAAACGTCAAAGTTTTTGCAGTAGAGTGTTGCATAGAAAACCACGTTAGTGATTTTCTGTCAAACCAAGTCACAATCCAGGAATTCCTTAGGATAAATAAACAATTCGTGATTTAATTTCGCAAATACAACTCGTTCAGGTACATTGCAATTCATTCTTCCTTCGAGTAATATGTATTTTATGTTTAACTTATGAATCTTTAAAATTGCATAAATGCATATAATTTAGGTTATGTTTTCATCCCGGCACTTTGCTAAAAATAGCGCATATCTCAAATTATGTACAGGTTTTCCTAAAAAGGACTAATTAAAAATAACTTCCGTTTGTATTATTACTTTTTTTGTATGTTTTAATTCGGTTATTTTGTATTATTTACTATTCTTTTCTGGTTTGAAAATGTAAACATACTTTAGCGTTTTGTGCAAATAAACAGCAAGTTAGATTTAGATATCGTTCTATTTTGAGTGAATACTAATATTTTTTAATGTGGTTTTATTACCTACTACCTAAAATTATTATAAATAAGTCTAATTACAAATGTTTATTTTTTATTCAAACAACTAAAGTATATTATACACAAGTATTATTCAGAAATTAAGATCATAATATATAGATACAATATTAAAACATTTTCATGTATATTTTTTATTTTGTTTTATAATATTGATATATAATATAAAACGTTTAACTATTATCGATAACAAGCCACAATTGTTCATACATATAATACGTACATTGTTTCAATATAATAATAAATAAAACACAGAAGATATAATGTTCCGAATATTATAATAACTATACTTAAATACTGCTGGGCTATTTCTATACACTATCAAGACACTTGCCTTCCATATCCAGACATCGACATGGTATAACTGCTTTTAATGTATACGATTTTCTATGAAAACAATTGGTTGAATTAACCGTGTATCACTATGGGCGAATAAGCGGTGCGAATAGGAAATACCCATACTTTACCTGTATATATATATAGTATATATTTTATAAACATATCTGCAGGCACCAAAAATGCTTCTATAATGCACACTGTTATCGGTGCTCGAAATCATTTTTTTTTTGTAATCGTGCATGCAAATGAAGCATTCTGAATTCTGATAATTATTCTATAATTCCAAAATATTAAAGCTCCGTTGGCACAACCGTGTCATTACGCCGCTTGCAAAAAAGTAATAACTAGTATGAAACGCAAAGTAATAGTCTGTGGCCCTGCAGGGACGCAAAACAAGTCTGCTGCGCGCGCGTTTTGTTTTTGCGAATCGATCTGAGTTTGTACATTATATGACCGATTATGGCGGCATCGAAATAGTTCCCGATTATTTTGGTTATTATGCGTTATGCTGCCTTATGCGGTGTGCGTCAGCGTCTCTCTCTCTCTGTGTGTGTTGTTTTATGTTTTTATGTTACCAAACCCAATAATCTTATCAATAAATACTAACTATGCAAAAGCGTCATTATCGTCATCATCATTATATATAATATGCGCGATTTACGATGTTGGATATATATTTAAACGATTTTATTTCGTTTTCATTTTCAGAATGCCACCAAAAAAAGTCGAAGAACCAGAAAAGAAGCCACTTATCGGTCGCGTTGGTACCAATCTTCGCGTTGGCATCGTGGGCGTGCCGAATGTTGGCAAATCGACATTTTTTAATGTGTTGACAAAAAGTGCAGCTCCAGCCGAAAACTTTCCTTTCTGCACCATCGATCCTAATGAAAATAAGTATTTTTTTTATATTTACCTTTAAGATGTTTTTTTGTTTAGAGGAATATTTACATGAAGTTCATTCAAAATAACGGTAAAGATTTATCTTAAATTATATTATGGTTTTTTAAAAGAATATACATAATTCTCGTAACGCAGTACAGTCTGTGGTTTGAGTTTATTTTGTCGGCAGTAAAAAGAAAATGATTTAACATAACATATTTTTGTATTGTTATTTTTTCAGAAAATATCTTCATTGTAATTATGACGTAAAAGGTTTCAACCAAGCGAGCTTTGTAGCGTATTGAATGTTCATTTTGTCCTGTTGGATTTCTGACCGGCGATGACCGGTTATGATAGTTTCATTACCTGCTTGCAACTTGCTGAGTTATGACCTTCCAAGGCTTCTTGGATGGTCAATGGATAACCCAGCTCGTGATCGTAATCCAAATAAGTAATGACATCCGATTGTTTCTTTGGAATTCGCTTATGTTCCAATCTACGATGCTCTTTGACGAGTACCGGTTGTATCTCTACAGTGAAAATGCGTAATATGGATCTCTCCTTCGAAATCTCAAAATGAGATGTTGTGATGTCTCGTGTTTTTCTGGGCATCAATGTCAATTGGCGATTCGTTAGACCGTGATGCCTTTGGTTCGTTATCGTCGCCATCGTCGAACATGTTGACTGTGATGCACGAATCTGTTTGAGCCGCTTTTTTTTTTAGGAACAAAGTTCCTTCCGATGACGATCTTTTTGCTTTTCGAATCGAAGTATCTGAAACCCTGTTGGTTAATGATGTAACCAACAAAAATCATTTCTTTCGTCTTCTAGTCTCACTTTCGACGGAGTTCCTTTGGGGCGTAAGCCATCATCCGATTCCCAAATATCTGCAGGTTCTTCAGGTTTGGTTGCTGTTCGGACCAGATCTCTTCGGGTGTATTGCTAATGGATAGATTAACAGATCAGTTCATAACGTTACTAGCATAGTAAACCGCTCCGGCCCAAAGTTCGTTGCTGAATTTAGCATCTGCCAACATACATCGAGCCCGTTCAACAATAGTCCGGATCATTCTCACAGCCAAACCGTTCAATTGTGGCGTGTATGGAGGTGTTTTCTCTTTGTATGATCCCAGTACCCGTACATATCTTTGTCATGGCCTTGTTAACGAATTCTGTGCCATTGTCGGTTTGAATGAGCTTGACTAAGCGCCCGGTCGGTCTGTTTTAATTGTTTAAATGTGCGGAAGTCTTCCACGATTGCTGACTTCTGGACCAAGACTGAAAAGAATACTTTTCGTTTGAAATCGTCAATAATACTTACCAAGTTTCGTGCTCCGCAAAGTAATTTCTTTGACCTCAGTCCACACACAGGCCAAGCACGCCTTCAATCTTAGATCATCGCATCTGATTTGCTGAATGCTTTGCGTGACTGCTTGCCCTCAGCGCAGCTCACACAGCCATTCAACATTTTGTTTGTGCCATTCGTTAGATGTTTTTAATTTGCACATTTCATTCTTATCCGAGATGGCCCAGTTGATCTGGTCTGCTTCGATTTTTTAGACACGCGTCTTTGCTTTGACGAGCAGCTCTTTCTTTTGATTGAACACAATTTAGCCATCCAAATCAAATAATTTAATAATGATTTCGTTGACAGATAATAAATTCGCGCTAATTCCATCCACATATAATAATAATAATAATTAATTTTCAGATAGTATAACACTAACATGAATCCGTTTTTAAGTTTGTATACATACGAGTTATTTCAAACGTATAAAGGCAATGAATACATTATGTGTAAATAGTACATTACAGTACATTACGGATTGCAATTTCATCAATTCATTTCAAAAAATTTTACATAGGCGTTTTCGTTGCACGCGACTTTCAACTGTACATTGTTTTGCTGACCTGTCGGGAGGCTCACGGTTCTATGTACCAGTCATCAATGGCCTTTGGGCGGTTCATTGCACTGAATATGCGGTGGAGCCCCTAACTTTCGACGATTCTCCTTCATCGCTGCGTTTTTGAAATTTATCGCATAATGTTCAAATTGTCAGCAATCGAAACACTTGACTTGCTTTATTGGCCCCTTCTTTGTCAAAGGCGCTTGACGAAAGGGTGTTCTTCTGGTTTTAATCGACGTATTTTGTCAATCGAATCGTATAGGCAACATCTTTGGCAATATTTAACCCTGGCGTACGATGATGTAACGATTTAGTTCGTTACTCCACAGCTACCACAATTACTTTAGTTAAAAATACAAAAAAAACATTTAAATGTTCAATAAATTAACCTTTTTTATTTGCACGTAGGGTTCCAGTTCCTGATGCGCGATTCGATTATTTGGTTGATTACCACAAGCCACTTAGGTAAGTTTATTTTTTTTATATTCATTATTAGTAATAAACCTATAGTATGTAGTTTTATTATTTTATTTTATATTTAATTTATTTTAAAAATATATCCTTTAGCATCCTAGACAAATAGCATATAATTCTATATTCATAAAAGTCCTATTTTTTGTCAAATCTTTACTTTAGTGGCACTTCTGAAAAAACTATAACAACCCTACATTCTTATGTTAAATATACAATCGATTTCTAGTTCTTTCTTTGTTATTGTTGTCGATTTTCTAGAACACAACTGTTTTTATTTCGAGAATGCTCTTAATTAGAATCTTGGCTTATTGCTGCATAAAATAGCTTAGGCCAAATGTTAAATTTGTTTTTAGGTTGTTTTCCTAAACAAATATTTAAAAATGTGTTTGTCGTATTTACAAATAATTGCTTTACGATGCAATACTTTACGATGAATTTCTTATTAACGAACTTGTGCTGCGTTATATTAACCGTTGACATATCCTAAGTGTAATATTTGCCACTTTCATATGCCATTTTATGTGATATTTCATATGTCCACAAATTTAACAGCTTTTGGTGAGCATGCCTGTTTCCACCAAAGTTCCCCAATTTGAATTGCACAAAATTTTGTAGATTAGGCAATTTGTTATCAAATATTTGTTTGCATATTCTTCCTATATAAATAATAATAATCAAATCTTATAAACGGGATCGGACGACCAAAATAAATTGGTCTGAAAGCGATTGATAAATAATTAGAATTGCCAACTTTAATTTAGTTAGTAAACTACAAATATACTTAAATGCTAGGTTTGTGGACAATTGGTAGTTAGCAATTCGTCTTCAAATAGGTTTTTGTATATTTATTTGAAATTTATTGTGTAAAATAGCCTAGGACTAAATAACAATTTATTAATTGCTCTTTAGAAAATGAGGCTTTTATTAAACCTATTTTAAATGTTGCTCTTCTTAAATTTATATTTTTAACATAAATAATGTATTTATGTTCCGAGAAACCAGCGAATTTTTAGGTTAAAGGCGACAGCTGTTCCAAAAAATCGCAACACAGAATAAATGTCTTCCGATGAAAGAAACCGGTAAGGTTTTAAAGATTGGTCCTGTGGTTCCTAGCCACAAAATTATTAAAAATTGCGGCTGAAATTCATCTTTTATTTCATTCTTTTTATAAAGAAGAAATTTTTGGTCATTTCTAAGGATTTGCGGATCATATAAAAAAATCTATCCTGTAAAAAATCTTTCTGATCAATCAAAAAAGTTAGGGGGGATTTTTAATTATTAGGATTAGCTTAATATGTTATAATACCTATAGTCAAATAATTAATATTTGTATGAACACAAAAACTTGATTAATAAAATACACCAAATACGAAATTACTCTATATAATTGGTATACAACTAGCATTTGAAAAAAATTGTAAATATTTAATACCTTATTTAAAAAATTTCAACACGAACTTTTAGGTATGATCAAATATCTTACCTGTGAATATATTTTTTTAATATTTCTGGATTTATTTTAAAAAGAAATATCTTTTCGGACTAAATATTAAAAGTCTTTTTATTATGGTATTTTTTTAATAAAATAATATCTAAAGATTTTTAAATTATCGTTGTAATATGTATATTAGATAATTTTTTTTCGATTTTTCGATTTGTTAAAGACATCATTGTTTTTTTTATGTTCAGTAGGTGATGAGGATGTAAAAAAATATATATATGCTCAACTGCCTTAAAAATAACAATCTCATATTAATTTAATTTATTGTACATCGCACAAAAATGAAACAAGAAACGAATTTCCGAGACACAAAACTGTCTCATACTCACGGATTCTACCCTATACATATATATTCTACTGAACATAATATAGTTTAAAATATACAAATAAAACATATTTTTAAACATATTTTAGCTCATTTTTATGAATAAATGAATTTCTTTATTCTCTTATTAAAAAACGTATATGAGATACTAGAAATAGTTAGTATTTAAAAAAATATATATTCATTGTTTCTAATACACCCTTTACGAATATTGCAATTAGTTTTACATCATCTCGTAGCTGATTTCTTGTTAATACACGTTAACGTATTCCGCGTAAAAATCGGTTGTCGGTGTTCAATATACATATTAAAGTAAAATAAAAATATATACATTTAGGACACCCTGTTTAATAATAAAGGTTTTTGCCGAGACCTTTGAGATAAGGTATCACACTTGCCACTTAGCGTTGTATAGTCATATTAAAAAAAAAACAGAAATTAAAAAAAAATGAAAAATAACAATTTTTGTTTTTTTGTTTTTTTTTTTTGTCCAGGTAGCCTAAAAGAAAGAAATTCCAACTAGTGCCAGAAAAGTTACATACATTTAAATGAGTCCTGGTGAAAAAACCGTTATTTTTTTAAATGGCGACCATTTCTTAAGGAGCGATTTTCGACAAAATGTTATTTGTATGTTTCGTCTTAGAATTGAAAAAAATAAATGTAAAATTTTTGCAGACTTTTCTTACGCCTCTCAGTAAATAATATGTATGCCAAATTTCAAGAAGATTGGATAATATTTAGAGGTTGATCACTTTCTAATCTAAAACTATAATGAAATTTCTAATATTGAATTGAAATTCGAAAAAATGGAAATTTAAAGGCTATGCCTATAACAAAGCAAGTTTGTAATAATTACAAGTATATATTTTTGATATAATTAATAAAATTAAATTGAACGTTGAGCGTTGCTCGGCTTGGCCTCTTTGACACAAAGTGGATGACGAGTTTTCAAGTATAACGGATAGCTTTGTAATGTTTTTCTTATATAAATTATTATTTTCTTCTTTTGTACAATTATTTTGTAGGCGAAAACCTTCTTAACTTAAGAAAATCTTTATCTTCTCTTGCTGATCATGACTAACACATTATGCCGTAATATATAAAATAACTCGACACATTTGCTTTATCCGTGTTACTATTAGCTTTTTTTAAATTGTTTCAAAGTTTTTGTAACTGTTTAATATGTTAGTAAATACAAATTTAAAAGAGCGCTGTAGCGCTTTTAAAAGTCAGTGACAGTAGGTGACAATTCGCTGAACAAAAATGCATGCTGATCATCTAATGGGACATGTAAAAATATAGAACTAAATAAGACTATAAAAGTTTCAAACAATTGATCCAGAATCCAAATTTGAATTACACAAATAAATTTAAATGATTATTTAATAGTAACCTAATATAGTGGCATATAAACTCTCAAACGATTAAAATGTACAAAGAAGAACAATGTATGATCAAATAATACCGATAAAAATGTCTGGGTTTGTTAAAAAATTCCTAATTTCATTTTTCTTTTAAAACGTATAATCTCTCTCAATTTAATGGGTTCTTTATAATTAAATTTGAGCCTTTTTATTCAATAATGAACTTCATCAAATGAAAAAAAATAGGTCTTAGCCAATGTTTTTTCACTCGGACTGGGATTTTTTCCACAACAAAAACGAATCGGATTGGTTCACTCGATTTTTTTATATAACTCGCGTTTTTAACAAAATGTTATGACTTGTGTTTTATAACTCGAGTCGACTCCTGATATTGATAACTTCTGGTTTTTGCACCAGTTATGTGCCATAACGTGGTAACTTGTAAGTTTTCTCTTGTTGATGCAGTAAGTAACGCTAAAAAAATAATTTGAATCTCAAAACATCATAATTGGCAGTTTTGAGCGACAATTATGAATTCGGACATTTTTTTCAATTATTTGTTACATACCATTTTGTTTACATGTTTAGCCAATTCTACAAGAGATACTATTAAATAGATTCCACAACAAATATATACATCAAATCATTTAAATCATTTTGAAGTATTTTATTGGAAAGATTCGATTGGATTATGGTCTGGGCTGCTAGAATGTCGTTCCATTATATCAATAGGCACGCCTTTTTGGAATAGTAACTCAGCTATGTTTAACTTTTTTACTGATGCGAACTGCTTTTCTTTAAGAATTGCTTGATATTTTTAAGCATTTACTGTTCCCGAAATGATGTTCAGATATACCACACCATTTGCCCCTATCCATCTCCACACCATAAGGCTTGCTGAGAACTCGACAGTCCGTTTAAGGCAATCTCTATGAAATTCTTCGTTACGTGAGCCATTCACGGAGTTCGTTTTGTGTGAAATGCACATCTTATCAAAATAATGACTACCATATTGCAGAAACACAGTTCAAGTGTTCTTGCACCATTGCAACCTCCATATCATATGCCTTTCTTATTTATTCTTTGACTGTATTTGATAATCACATACAATTCATTGCTAAATGTTATTAAATCTATGGTTAAATATGTACTTTGTAAAAGCCAAATCCAAGCTTATGGAGGTTCTTGCACTGCTTTCACAGAATATGTTCAGAATTGATTAATCGTTCCCGACTATCAATTTTATTAATTATCGAGAATCTGTAATTAATTAAAAATGGAATTAAACTGAAATACTGCCTATTTTTTACCTACACCCATACAAAATATTAGGCTGTCACAGCCTAATTTGGCATTAACTCAAATACTTTCTTGTTGCAGCAAAGTTTAATATATTTCAGTTAAGTTTTTAGGGTTATCATAGCAATAACTTTGCAAAATTCAAATAAACTTTGCCGAAAAAATCATAAAGAAGCAGCTACAGGAAAGCTTAAAATATTTTTTCTAACAGTGTAGGGTCAAGTGTTCCGGATTGGTCAAACTTTTTCCATTGTTGTCAACATGGTTTCAAGAAAACGCAAAATACTACTTGTTCCTTGTATATAATGAATGATTTTATCTTAATATATCATATTTAATACATAATCTATTATGGTTTGGGAATAGTATACATTTGAATTTCATCATACAGTCTAACTTGATCTTGTCCGAATACATTGTTGGTAAAGTGGTAGATTTGTAAATTTACCCTCAAAAAAGTTTTTGTAATTGCTCAACTGCTATTCTAACTTTTTAACTATTTTTATGTATGATAATTCCCGCCTCAACTTTTGTTATTTGATTAGAAAGTTATTTTACAATATAACTTGTTGTCTGAAAATCCATGTGTAAATGTACCACTGCTATCCTTAAAGGATTCGTATGACAACCAAATTATTATTACTGAATAAACATAAACAAATAATTAAAAGTGTTCATCTCAACTTGTATTGTATGGTCAGACAGTTATATTACAAGATGACAAAAACATGCTGTCTGTAAATACTCCACAGCTATTTCCAATGAACTCGGAAAACAACACCATTATTTTTACTTATATATTGTTATATAGATAGACATAGATTGTTGAATACGATAATGTTTTATTGGAGAATAAATAAACGTCTAGTTATAATGACGACTTAGAAGTAAGAGAAAGGACCAGAGCGATATACCTCTGACAAATGTATATCGCCTGTTGCTTATTTATAAAATGTATTTTATGTTGCAGTGTTGAGGAATTGCATCTAACATAGTTAATTTAATAGAAATACCCACCTTAACTTTATTTTTTTAAACAGAAAGTTATTTTACATGATGGTTTTTTAAATTTAATCGGCAACAGAACACAATAATATATTTTTTAATTAATAATTATATTTTTTATAAAATTCATAATGAACTCATTTTTTTGTTATTATTATAAATGTTATCGTGGTTTTTTGAAATTAAATTGCGATCGTTGTGATGCGCTGATAAATGGCAGCCGCTTGTTTCGCTCGTGCTACATATTACCGGTTAAACATAGTGATAAATGACCATCATCAACAGCTGGTTGAAAACCTCTAGTTCTGCTCAACTTCTAGTGAAGAAAAACAATTTTCAACTCTCAACCGGCGGTTGGTTTTAACCAGCCGGTTAGTTTCAACTTGTAATATTGATGAAAATTTCCCTTAATAGATAAGTAATGAAAATAATGACAATCTATGATTAAAAAATATATTTTAGAATTAGTGTTATTTTTTAAATATATTTTTGAAGTATTTGTCGGTAATTTTCAACAGTTAAGCTACAGTCCCACGACTTGCTCAATCACGCAATTTCTTGAAATTTCGACGCAATTCTGGATTGCGCTCGTG
>JAAAKO020014541.1:0-16650 GCA_010015015.2 Bolitophila cinerea
TTAGTACTCTAAAATATAGTAATATTTAATGTACGCCATATTATAACAATTTCGTTTTGTGTTTCGTTTCGGATATTTTTGCAGACTCAGAACGCATGCCATTTAGACATATGCGCCACCGGACTACGGGTTCGACTGGCCAACGGACGAGAGTCGAACGTGACGTCGTTCCAGAACATAGCCGTCTGGTCGGCAGTGAAATTTGTGGTGTCCGCCGCCGAGGGAGGAGCCGCCTTCTTGCCACTGATCACCGATCCCGAGAACATCGACAAGAGCTCGTTGTTCAGGCCGCTGAAGTGAGTATTTATTTTATCTTTTACTGGTTAGGTATATTCTTGATTTTAGAGATTATCAACGATATGTTTTAATGTTTTTTTTTTTAATATGGACTCCATATTTTAAATATTTTAGCAATTAATATGACACAATCAGATGAGTTATCCAATCGGTCCGTATAACTTACAAACAGATAGACGGACTGAATGACGGGTTGACTAAAATACTAAAAATATTATTATAAACTGAAATACTGACTATAAAAGAATGAACTGACTGACTAAAATCATTGATTTTTAACCGTACTGATTCAAATGTCGTACTCTAGTAGGCTTAATAAATAAAAATTCTCAATGTACTATGCTCAGTCACTGACAAGAGACTGAGTTACGAATTATATAGCTTTGGTGACTTGACTAGTTTTAGATTATAGCATACTGAACTATCACAAACAGTGTTTTTATTGATCTTATGACCTTAACATTGACAAACAGATTGACTGACTATTTGCTGGCAGAAAGAACTTGAACTGTAACCATTATATTTATGTCTGATTGACTACTGACTAACTGACTAACTGAATAACTGACTAACTAAATGACCGACGGACTGCCGCAACTTAGTATTCGTTTTGTGTCATTTTGAGGACTGTTTTACTGCACAACTGATAGGAGTGATTGACTGACTAAACAACTCTCCTTAGGCTTGTCTACCTAACAGACAGACTGATAGATGAAATGACTGACTAACTGACTGATTGCCTGAACTACTCTACTACTCTGTCAGTAGCACAATTGTTTACCTGCATAACTGATACGAGTGTTTGACTGACTAAACAACTCTCATCTGACTGGTCTACTTTTTTTCTTATTTTTGGTTTTACTGAAATGCATCTTAAATAACTTCCTGCCAACTGAATAACTGACTAATATACTGATCTACTTTTTTTGCTGCCTGCCTTTCTGTCTGACGACTGATTACCAAATAACTGTCTGACCAACTCTCATTCAGTCTACCTGCTTGTCTTACTGACGGTCTAACTATCGGACTAACGGAGTAATAGACTAAATGACTGACAAACTAAATGTATGAACTACTCCTTTTCAGCCTATCTGCCTATCTGATGACTGACTAAGTGTGTAACTAACAGATTGTTAGATTAGGTTTTTTCTATGCTTGCCAATGAACTTGATGACTGAGTTACTGAGACTTTTTGACTGACCCAAGAATCTAATGAAATGACAGCCAGACAAAAAATTGGATGACTAGCTAATATTATTGATTCTTTGACCAAATTACTTAATGACCTATTCACTCAAATGCTTGCGATAATCCTGAAGTAGTCCTAATAGAAATAATTCGCTGTATTTTCTTTACCATGTAGCCTGACTAGAGGTTTGATAAACTTTCTGACTGACCTGTAAAACTAATGACTGACCAACGAAATAAAGCAATGACTTATATAAACTTTCAAAATTATACTAACTGACTGATTCTAAAGAAGGACTGACTGAATTGCTTTAAAATCCTCTAGAAGTAGTTCTAATAAAAGAAGGGCTGTTTTTTAGAAAAAAAATAAAAGAATACTCAGTGACAGCGATCTTTTGACGACTACCATCACAAATAATAATATATTTTTATTTTTATGATTTATAAATAAAATTATATTTTATATATTCCAGATATACTTCCGAAATAAATAACCACGCAATTTAATAATACAAATAATTTCCTTTACTCTCCAGCGCCGCCGACAAACGCCGTCTGTCGTCCGGCCTGCATGCGCCCATTTTCGCGGTTGTCATGCGCTCCCAGGGAACGCCACGCCAGCTCGAATGTCATGCGTTCGTGTGCCAGACACCCGAGGACGCCATTGTGATTGCGGCCACCCTGTACCAGAGTCTGATGGCCCACATGAGCACAAGCCAGAGTCAGAAACCGCGTAAGCCACGTAACCAGAACGGCGTCAGCTGCATCAGTATTGCTAGCAGTTCGGTGGGAAATCCACGATTCGGAAATGTGCGGAGTATCGATCAGCAGCCGCGTCAGAAACCACCGCCAGCTCCGCCGCGACCACCGCGCAAGAAGCGCAGTGCGACGAGCTCGTTGAGCGGCGACAGTGATGTGATCCGGGAGGCGCTCGTTGAGACCTCAACGGAAGAGCGTAAGAAGAAAAGCCATAAGACTCGGCGTGCGCCACCCGTGCCCGGAGCAGTTCCCAAAGGTACTTATCGCTGATCCTAAAAGCTATCTTAAATTAAACTTATTCTAATCTCCTGCACCTCAGGGAATTCGTACAACGCCTACTTGGAGAAACGCAACAATAAATCGTCGTCTGCAGAGAAACCGTACGAATCCAACGATCCCGCCGGTGGGGATATCTTCACGCGTGTGGCCATCCCAAGATCGGGTAGCTTCTTGAATACCAGCGGACTGACGCGCTACAAATCGCGGGCCACACGTCGGGCGGCCGGCAAGAACGGTGGCGGTGGAGGGTAAGCCGAAATCGCCGTCAATCTCTATCTAAATCACATAATTTTATTTAAATTTTCCACTTGGCAGCAGATCACCGCTCGGATTCAGTGAGCTCTTCAACGAGTTCCGACTACAGGAGAATCTGCACTCTCTGGACGACATTCTAAATGCCATAATAAACTCGGACGGCATGTCTTTCAATGACCTGAAGCCCATCTACAAGGAGTTCCTGCTGAAGCTCGCGGTCACGCTGACCAAGGACGAGCTGTATCAGCGCTCGAAGAGCATAATGCGACGCCAGAAAAAGAAGAAGTTGCGTCGCAAGAATAGCAGTGCTCAGGTTCGTCAGGCAGCTATACCCTCATGGGGAAAGATTGAATAACTAGAAGCGTGGTATTTTTTACAGAACAAACGCAAGAATATCCTCGGCTCGAAGGGACTACGAAACGTATTTTGGTTCGGTAGATTTCGCACAAAGAAGTCAACGAGTGCGACCAGTGCCAGCGCCGGCAAGTCCTCCTCGGCCAATTCCAAGCAGTCCAACAGTGAATTTGTTGCGCGCAGTAAGAAGGAGGATCGAATCCGAACTTGTACCAGCAGCTCGGACGTATCGGATCCACGGAATGAGCACACGTTGAGCGCACAGAATCGGAATAGTTCGAGCGGGTAAGGGATTCGGCTATACACTGAGGAAATACTATTTAGCCTGTGAAATTAGATTAATTTTATTATTTTTATAGATACGTTTCGTGCTCCGAGTGCAGCTATGACTCGGAGGCATGCACCTGCGCCTCAGCGGACCGGTGCTACTGTAGTCTGGGCGCAGATCACGAGAATGTCAACGCGAAGCTGAACAAGTCCGTGAATCGTGACTCGCTGTTCTCGTGTCACACGGACGACAAGTGCTACTGCTCGGTCAGTGAGGGTCATGGCCACGGGTCCGAGACGACCTGGTGTGATTCGGACAGCTGCATCAGCAACAGCAAGTGCTACTGTGGTCGTAAGAAGGACGCCACAATGGTAAGGCGTCGTGGCTACACGTCTGACAATCTAGCGCTGGACTATGAACTCTTTACCGTTGGTAGCCATCACGGAGGACGCAGTGGAAAGCATGTTCAAGCTAACGAAGCGTTGAGCGTCAAGAAGAGCGTTGAGATGGCCGCTCTGTTTGCGGACGTAAAACTGAGCCAGACCACAGACATCACAAGCTTGGCGCCACACGGAAACGACAAGAGCAAGCGATCTAGTCGCCGGCATTCGGGCAAGGAGAGCATCGGATCGAATCTGTCCGATGTGGTACTGCGGAATATGGACATTGAGAAGACGCTGCTGCGCAAGCATTTGCAAGCCGAGGATCACTATCAGTCGGTGGCTCCGCGACCGGTCAGCGCTTCACTGGAGGACTCTTTGGGCTATTTGCCTTGAGCGTATTTTTCAAACTATATCCAACTAATGACATATAAGCTTATAAGTACAGGTGCCATACGGTGCCGCAAATATTATATAATTATTATTTTTTCTTTCCCAAACAGTAGCTTATAATAATTATTTGCGAGACTATTCAGCGACTCTTAACGATTTTTATACATATATTTATATAACTTTTCGAAGTCTATATAATTATATTTAATTAAATCTAGATTAAAACATTTTTAATCTTTATTTTGTTTTTGTTAATAAATCGCCTAGAGTTGATTGGACAAAGTGAGACTCTACTGTGTGCGGGAGTCTTGAATTTGAAAACGGTCTCTTTCGTTTATTTTTTTTAAGTAATTGCTTGGTTGAGGGTTTGGGAATGCACTGCAGCTGCACGCGCTTCTTGGGGTATCTTGTAGCCCCAAGAGTCGTGCTTTGGCCTATGTGACTATTTTTAGGCGTAACTGTTTTAAGATCTACTAGTAATTTGATAATGTTGATCAATTAAGAAACGCTCTGTTATAATTACAACGCAGTTATTAGAAACTTAATATATTTTTTAAAATCATTTTTAAAAAATTGAACTATTATCTAGACATAGAGCAAGTGCTTTTTAGCGCACTTAAAATTACTATATATATAATTATTTTCGTGATATCCTGAACAACAAAAGTATATCTATTTTTAACTTTCTATTCACATGCCATGCTTGTATAGTGAATTTTTAAAGAATCTAAATATAAAATATATTCTCCAAAAACACTTTCTTGAAAAAAGAACAAATCTCGGATTTTGTGCAATATAATAAACACTATTATTTTTTATTAATTATAAAATTATAAATAATTATAAAAAACGATCGACAGACAGAACCGACAAATTGTGTGCAATATTTATTTTTTTGTATTAAACTTTTATTATTGAAAATGATTTTGGTGTTTTTTTTACAGGATGAGGGTTTTGTTTTGGGAGATAAGTAAATAAATAGAAGAAATTGATCGATATTTATGAGATGTAGCTGAAAATAGATAAGAAACGAGTCTACATCCAGTTAAACTACGTCAGACTCTCAAATTTTTTTTTATTACTTTGTAATATTAGTATATTAACATATTATTACCATCACTACCAAGCAAGAAGTATATATGATTTACGTTTTTTTATAGAATAGCAGATTTTTCAGATCGAGGCCTGACAAGTGTTACATTTTAAAATTTACGTTTTTAAAATATAATTATTTTTTAAAAGAAGGGAAATTAAATTATTAAAATTCCAAAATTTTAATTTCTTTAAAAAAATATTTTTTAGAACCTTTACTATCTTTTTTTGTTTTGTTTTAACAATAATAAGTTTGCTCCAACAAAAATTTAAATTGCTATAACTTACGAAAAAGACAGAACAAATCAATAATTTATAGATAATATATAAAATAATTGTATCTTCTTTAAAAATAAATGATAGGAGATTTAATTGTATTATTTTTTATATAATATAATAGTATTATTTAGATAACTATTTCAGGAAAAAAATGTTAAAAAGTATTAAAATTACTAGCTAAATGAAGCCCTTGAAACTCTATGATAAGTCTTCGAAAGTTGAGAATCACTATTTTTCCTAAAACCATCATTTGATATCTTTAAAAAATAAACCATAGTTATTTAAGTATGTTTATTTTTAACGGAAATATCTCAATTTCAAAAAAACACTTCCTGACATCTATTATTCGCTTAAACTTCAGTTAATTTAATCGTTTAGAATTTTTTGAATTTACTTGATTTTATAACAGAAACTCTATTGAACCGACGATTCCGTAGATTTCCGATATGCAATCTGTTTCTGATCGTCTGATCTGAAACTCTGTTGTATAAATCAACTCCAATAACACGAGCACTTTGAGTACGATTACGGGTTGTTATATGATATATGTGATCACTGATCGCTAGGCGTGCTACGATCGCGAATTTTTCGTTAAACATTCACTACTATTTTTGTGATTTATCTAAATCAAGTAGAGGAGCTAGGTCATTTATCACAACGAATACAACAATCGCGATCGATTCAATAGATTTTTGTTTAGATTTTCTATGTATCATAAATAATTAATTTAGCATGATCACGGATCGTTAGGCGTACCACTATCTAGTAAATGCATCATAAATATAAAATTAAGCGTGATCACTGATAGTTTTGAGAACCACGATCACGTCGATTCGATAGACAGACAATATTATTTATTATTTTAATTTGTCATTATATCAAAGTAATATATATGTGCGTGATTACTGATCGCTAAGCGTGCAACGATCGCTAGTTTTTCGATAGACATACAATATATTTTTGGTAATTTATCTATACCGAATATATGGGCCTGATCATTGATCTCTATGCATGCTACAATCGCGATAGGTTCAATAGAAAGAAACTTTTAGTTTGTGTATATATCATAAATAAATAATTGAGCGTGATCACTGATCGTTTTGAGTACCACGAACACGTCGATTCGATAGACAGACAATATTATTTATAATTTTATTTTGCCATTATATCATAGTTATATATATATGAGCGTGATCACTGATCGCTAGGCGTGCAACGATCGCGAGTTTTTCGATAGACATACAATATATTTTTGATAATTTATCTATACCGAATATATGGGCCTGATCATTGATCTCTATGCATGCTACAATCGCGATCGGTTCAATAGAAATAAACTTTTAGTTTGTGTATATTTCATAAATAAATAATTGAGCATGATCACGGCTCGTTAAGCGTGCCACGATCACATTGATTCGATAGGCAGACAATATTTTTTATATTTTTGGTTTAGTATTATATCCAAATGAAATATATAAACGTGATCACTGATCGCTATGCGTGCTACGATCGCGATTTTTGCAATAGACATACAATATATATTTGGTAATTTATCTAAATCGAATATATGAGCATGATAATTAAACGCTAAGCATGCTACGATCGTGATCGTTTCCAATTACAGATAATACTAGGTTGATTATAGATATTTATCAAATATATGCTTAGCTTAGTCCTTTATGATAATTCAGCGATCGCGGTTGTGTTGATAGATAGAAGAGGATAGTCAATATTACTGAATGAAATGTATAAGCGCTATCACTGATCAGTAGTCGTGTGACAATCACGATTCATTCGATGGGCAGACAATATTTTTCATAAATTTAGTTTCTCAATAAATCTAAAATCAGATCCTTAGCGTAATCATTGATGGCTAAGCGTGCTACGATCGCGATTTGACATTCCTACAGCAGAAAATACGACAATGGTTACAGCAAAACTGAAGATCGCTATGAGTGAAGATTTTTTGCATTTATTCCCACGAGCAGATTGATTCTTAGATTTCACTGTGAAATCTAAGAATAGCGTTGTTTTTTTAGAAGATAATTCTTTGTTAATTTTCAATGAAACTCTCCTAACAGTGGGTTTTTTCAGCACCACGACCGGAACGTTCTGCAAGCGATTTATCCAATACCATAATAAAACAATAATTTTAGACGGAATGCAAGATGCTCTTGGCAATACTGGCAAAACATTTCTCTTTTTTAATATTAAGTTAAAATACGTAGAAAAACGTCCGGCATTACCGAAACATTGTTTTGATGGTGTTTGTATTAGCTCATACAGTACAAAATCCAACTATGCTGATGTATAAATGGCTACTTAAAATCAGCTTAATTCGTAAATTCGTCACCAAAGAAATGCGCTAGCATATAGCTCATAATATTTGAAAAATATCTAGAAACATACTGATTACAAAACCATTGCTCGTCCATCAGCACACTGTCCAACCATACAGACTATATAAACGATTCGTATAATGTCCAAAAACTTTTAAAAATCGTAGACAAAACATTTTTTTGTCGCCCAAACAACACATCAAGTGTCCGAATTAGATTTATACTGGATTTAAAATAATTCTTGTTTTTTAAATAAATTTCTGTATGCGTGCGAATAGAAAACGCCTTGAGCGATTGGCGATTACACGCATGCCGACAGACGCGTTTATATAGCAAACACGTTTTACGTGATAATACAAACAACAACTGATAACATTAATCTATGTATTAACATTTTTTTAATATATAGCTATATAATATATTATATATATATATACATAAACAAATATAATATATTACTAAATAATATATAATAATCATCATCAAGAAGTATATATGTATACGAAATTTTATAAGCTCGTCCGTCGTTTATTATCGTCAAGCCACGAATTGATGAAATGCGGGAGCACCTTGACTTTGTGTACTTCATCTCTTATATATACTTATATTAACAGTTCAAACCACCTTTTAAGATGATTACATCCCGAATGAGTTTGTGTGTGTATAATATCGCCTTATCACACGCTTCAATAATTATTTATTAATAAACCATTTTTGTTGTTTACTTACTTTTAAAAAGTTCGGTCAACCAAAACCGAGGCATGCATTATCCCAATCGGAATTGCTGGCCTCATTTTAGCATGACATTCAATGTTCGACAGCCTTGTTTTTCGATTTGTTTTCAAACAAACAAAGACGGTTTGCCAACACGCGAACAGGCAACGTACAGCGGACCGTGCTAAAAACTGGGAATTTCGAGGTTAATCCCACAGACTTCCAACGATTGGCCTTGCGATTTGTTGATTGTCATCTCAAAAGCCAATTAAACGGAGGAATGAATTCGCTTAAATTGAAATGGAAGATCAGTTGGAATAATAGGAATTCTTGTATAAGTACTTTTTATAAACAAAATTAACCAAATGGTTATAAGGACTTCCTCTTCTTTGAATTTGCCCTTGATGATTGTCGCTTGAATCATATTGTTCATCAGTTTCTTGACGGACAACCGAGTACCGTTGCTCCATTTAGATTCCGCAACATAATTATGACCTTTAGCTGTAGATTATGCGACGGAGTTCCTGGCACATCAAGCGAGTTCAAAAATTCCGTCGGATAGTTGGTTGGACGTACAGTTTTTGGTGCGCGTATTTCCAGTATAGCCGCTACCGACCGCTCCCTAGTGACCAAACCGACCATTTGTAAACCAACCGCTTTTGATTAAATCACTCTAATGTCTATCCTCCTTGATCTTTTTGATCACATAGGATAGTCGGTCACGCTGTCAACAGATTTGAACAAATGAAGGATTTGATAATGATAATGAAATTCAAGCTATCGACGTCCTTATTCGTTCCTCCTAGAATTGCCCGTTCACTAATCCAAACATTTTTTTTTAATTTGGTGCAATGGTGGGAAACACTTTGATGGCGAGCTTCTCCTTCGACGATGTGAACTCGCAAAAAATAGCCGGAAACGATATCAATCCAGTCAGAACATCAACAGGAATTTGACCATTGCCAAGCGTCAGCAGTTGCCTCAAAAATGTAGTAGTTGATGGGTCGTTCTGCAATGCGACTCCCATGTTCGTGGTCAATTTCAACTTCGAACTTCTTGACCTATAGCCACAAAGACGACGATTTCAGGCATGCATAAAGTTCTTCGGCAGCACAAGATTTTGGGAAGTCTCCGGAGAGCAATATCATAGCCCCGCACCAAATCGTCTCGAATCACCTCGTAAATCCTTCATCGTTCGGTCAACTGACTCCAAAGCTCGTTTATGCGCCATCATGCACTCATCCAAAATGATAATTTTGTATTCTCGCAACAATTTCGCTGTCGCCGAATTCTTGGTCATTGTGGACGTTGGCTTGCAGTTCGATCACCTTCCAAAAAGTGGCAGCACTGCCAGCCAACGCAATTCGAGATCTTGACCGAATGGTAGCCAGACTCAACGCAATGACAAATGTCTTACCTGTGCCACAGCCGGGAGCATCGAGAATGTAAATGCCGCCCGTTCCATCTGCAACAACCTTCATCAGCAAATCGTACACGTTTATTATTCATTTTGATTACTATGAAAAGCCATTACCTTACAACTCGGATTATAGCCGGGTTGATCAACAACATGATGTCATTTGAATGCATCTATTGTATTTATGAGTATTCGCCAGGAAATGTCGGGATTGGACTGTATTTCCATAGAGAAACGAAATCAATGGCTCTGGTTCAAAACTTGAAACCAGCGAAGCATAATCTGGGAGTTTCAGATTTATACTTCAGTGCATTACACTGATGGCATACGACAGGCAATGACTGGTCTTCTTCTAGTATCATTTTGTCCAATTTGAGGTGGTGAATGTCCGCGAGCGAACCTTTGCAATATGGGCACGTCTCCATTTTTTTCTTCTGCACGGACATTATAACTATTTTTTTACGACGATTACGTTTTCCAAGGTTTGATTGTCTAGTAGTAGGCATTAGTCAAGCAAATTTTCTGAAAAAAATGATCGAATTGATAATTATCGCATTGGATTTTAATTGATCGTAATGTTTGTACCGATTGCAGATGTGATGCGCGGTATTCGGAATCACTGTAATAATACGCAAAACTCGAATCAATCGCAGAAAGAAAAATTGCACAAAACAAAATGACAATGCGAAAAGGACACCTGTCAAATTGCACAACGCCTAATTCAACGTACAACGGGTTTAGACATTGATGATCGCACCACAGCGCCATCTGTTATTTATCTCGATAACCGCTCCATCGGAAAATAAACCAAAATGTTTTTTTTTCTCTACGAATTTTCGATTATTTCTGTTTTTCCAAGGATTGCGTAGATTTTTCCTTATTTACATCGAAAAAATTCATGAAATCATGCAGATAAAAATAAATTTTATCGTAAAAATCTTTTTCTGGCAATTACGTTCTCAATTAATGATTTACTGTACATTTTTCAAGCCAATTTTATAAAGTTAGATTTCTTTTTGTAATTTTTGTTTTTCAACTTTTTTTTAAAAACTATGTTTTTTTTTAAATTCTCTATATTAGTTTTGCGTGCCTGTGATCTTGCTTGCTTGCGCGGATTCTTTTGCTGCCTAATTAACCAACTTCCTGTCATCCAGTCGAGCTGAAACTTGGCACATGGGCTTGCTGCCATTATGACCAAATATCGTCAAAACCCCTAATTGGTCAAACAAAAATTTAAAAAAATAAAAATGCACTAGATTAGGTAATTTTTGAAAAATATATTTATCTATACATTTAACCCTTTTCTGCCTAATATAATTAGGGGTGTCCAAACTTTGTTACATATACCAATAAAAAAGGAGTTGAGAAATTATATAAAAAACATTGCTTTTTAGTGTTGAATAATTAATGTTCAAAAAACAGATATGAGAACTTCGGCGGCTAGCCTGTTAAAAGATTTGGTGGCGGGAGGCCGCAGATATTCCGATTTAGGTTGACGGCCGGCAGCTAAAAAACGGCTGCTCTCTGGTAGCTTATTGCAAAAATAAAAATATCCATTTTTTAACCTTTTTTTGTGTTGAGGTCACCTATGGTACTATGGTGCTTCCCTTACGTCAAAATTATTAAATTAAATTATGCGGAATTTGTCTTATCGCTGACCTAGGTGGGGCTAGGGCACCCTCGTCAATAATTGTCTGCGTCAAGAGTGGAGCTTTTTTGTTAAAGCAATAACAACAAATAAATAATAAAAAAACAAAAAAAACCTAAAGTTTCCGCCCAATCCGTGTAAAAACCAAAAAAAAATGTATGTTTTAGGTCTAATATTTTAAATCAAAAAAAAATCTACTTTATCAGCACGATGAAAGTAAAACACGGTTTTCGTAGGTATATATAATGGTAATGTGGGTGATGATAGAAAAGGAGACTGTCACAAAGAGACAGGTATAGCACGTAGGTCATTATGCCCGATTTCTTTAAGAACTCTGCAATGGTCATTAAACGGCCAAGAGTGGTTAGAACAAAATCCATCGCTAATATTAAGCTCGACGATTCGATCGAGGCGATCGGAATATCATGGATGGTTTTCCTTATCATACCACTAAGCTTTTTAATTTCAGCCTAGAAATACATCATCACTTCCAACTAGATTAGATTAGATTAATTTGTGGAGTAACGTACCATGAGGGACGGGCGCAAACCATTTAGTTCTTTTAATAAAGTTCGAAATATCTTTTAGTTTTGAGTAATGACATGGTGTTCTGTAGGAGGATACTCGGTGATTACTTTTCGCCATACAAAAAAGTAGCTTTAAGCATCTTTTTCTAGCTCGTTTCGAGAGTGGGTACTAATTACTATCATTTTGACATTACGTATGTTTAAAAATGCAATTAGTACTCGATTTAAAACACGATAAAACCGACTGCTTAAAACACGTAAAACCAGTGAAACTTGAGGGTTTGGTTTTATTTATTTTGGTTTTATTTTGTCGTGTTTTATTGTGTTTTAAAACATGTAAAACACGCAATTTAAAACGAGTGAAAAATACAATAATTAAAAGACTAGAGCATTATTTGTCTATGTTAATTCTAACATCATCGGAAATCTTGGAAAGCGCTCTGTAACCGTGCTGTGGTGTTTACGGAAACACGATTGATTCTCTTTTGCAATCATCAGCCAAACCAGACCTCTTCCAAGTTCGATGGGCCATATCCCTATCTCAATCCAGGTCTTGAGGATTTTTAATAACAAAGAGGTCCAAACAAGTGTCCCAAGTAGAAATGAGGGAACATGAGTGGTTCATTATTACACACGGTAAGATTATAATTTTCAAATAATAATTTTAAAGCAATTGCAGACGTGTTTGAAGATATCATATTAACATTGAAATCCCCAGAGATGATTATTCGAGTGTAAATTAAATTCAATATAGAAATAGAGCTTTCAAAAGCTTAAAAATTTGGGACATCTGGTGGTTTGAAAAGACAGACAATTAAATAGTTGGAATTATTTATAAATAATAATATCAATATAAATAAACTAAATAAGTAATTCTATTTTTTGAAAAACATTGTTTTTTTATAACGCAATTTTGTGCAGCAATAATAAAAATGTTATTCAAATCCAAACTGAAAAAAATAGACAATTTTACTAAGAACATTGTTATCACGTGACCAGCGCAAAAACTAAAATAATGTCCTAAGATTAAGTTAAAAAAACAAAAAACCTCTGCACAGAAGTTAGTAGACGAAATAAGTAGTCAAAATAAATACGAAAATATTCAAGTAAACATGTTTTTTTATTTACAGTACATAGAATTACGTTTGAAGACGTAAATATTTTGCGTAGAAGCAATAACATCACTGATAAATTGCAAAACTTAACTCAGCCTTATCAAAAACCGAATTAAATAATTATTATTGTGCGAGCGAAAACATATAATTAAAGCGTCAATATCTCAACGTTTAAATATAATCAAACTTCTATTTTATATGTAATCCACATACTCACACACCTCCTGAGAGAGATGATAAGTCTTATGTGTTTACTGAAGTACCTAATCACGCGCGTGTATATAATATATTATATATCTGCGTTATCTATGTACAGTACGCTGTACGTGTACTGACAAAACATCTCCACGAAAGATCGGAAGCCAACAACAAGTCTCGCCTTATCTATTAAGTTAGTTCCGTATATTTGGACGGTGCTCAAGAATGATTTGCCAGAAATGAAAAGACTTCTGTGGTGACAAGTTTAGAGTCCTGTATCGTTTCAGTATTATCGAGTAGAATTGTTTTTTATAGAAGGTAAATATTATTAAAGTGGTACTTTTAATTAAAGTTTAAAAAAGTGAACGCTGACAATGAAAAGTTAGATAGTGCTAGTGTTTTTAGATTTATAATTAAAAGATTATTAAACATGGGTTTTTATTTCTGTTATGTTTAAATTAATGAAGGTTTAAAGATATGAAAAAGAAAAAAAAATAGACTTGAAATGAAAATGATAAAAAAGGTTTATATTTATTAAATTTTAAAATTTGGTATCATTTTGACAATAATTTATTATTAACAAAAGAAGAGATAATAATAACTGTAAAACGAAAAATCCCATCGAAAAAAATATAAAGTAATTATAATAAAATAGATGAAATATCTCTTTTGGTCAACACTTTTTAATACACGTAAGCCAAAAGTATATAACAACGTTTTATTTGGTATACTATATAAAAATATGTTTTCAACTTTAAATTTCAAACAAAAAATGTTCTTCAATATTGCATAATTCCTAGGGGTCAGGGTCTCTGACCTCACATTTAAATGATTAGATTAAAGAACATCCGTTAACTGGTTTTTGAATAACATGATGTATTATATTTTTTATTTAATTACAAGTAAATAGAGGGAGATTTCTGTTTGTATTCTCAAGAAGAAATTTATTTTATCTCTGTGTCGGGTTTTACTGGTACAAATAGAGACTATAGTTCTTTCATTTATTATAGTCATTCTGAGCTTGCAAACGGATAATTTATTCTCCAAGTTCAAAAGCGATTAGAATAGATTTTAAAATAACATATATTCTGTCTCATTCTTTTTAAAGGGCTGAACTCTTTAAGTTTGCATAAAACAGTTTAATTATGCATTCCTATTTATTTAAAAAAAACAAGGCTTTGGGTTTTTCTTCTTTTATTCTAAATGAATTCAAACACAAATAAGGGTTAAATAAATAAAACATTAAAAGAAATATATTATCGCATTAATTATCGGACCCACTTTCCTATAGAACATCGGCACACCTATCCTAATCTTTAATATAATTAAACTTACAGCCGAAAAGTCAGATAAAATGCCGCAAGCAGACAGTGTGTTCCAAGCCCGTTCCGACGGTATCTCAGCGGAGGGTGTTCGTGATCAGTACGCCGATGGCAAGGCCGCCAAGGTATGGGAGATCTTCATCGGTGACAAGAGCTCACGCACGGACAACTATCGTCATTTCTTGATTGATTTGTTGCGCGAGCGTGGCTGCAAGCGCATCCTGGACGTGGCCTGTGGCACCGGTGTCGACTCAATTATGCTCGTCGAGGAGGGTTTCGATGTGGTGTCCGTGGATGCCTCGGACAAAATGCTCAAGTACGCTCTGAAGGAACGCTGGAATCGGCGCAACGAGGCTGGATTCAATAAATGGGGTACGTGTTATTTTTTTCTTCACCTTCTCCGTTTTTCTTCATATTTTTTTCCTCTTTCACACTCTTTCTCTAACTTCATTTATCTTCAAAAGCAAAGATATTGAAGATATTTAAAAAAAATAACAATAATAATCCTTAATTTGTTTGTAGTCATCGAAGAAGCCAACTGGCTCAGTGTTTCCGATGACATCCACGAAGAGGTCGGCACCGGGTTCGATGCCGTCATCTGTCTGGGCAATTCGTTTGCGCACATGTTGGACGGATTCGGTGACCAGCGCGAACAGTACAAGGCCATTCAGCACTTTAAGAAGTGCGTGAAACCTGGTGGTCTGCTGTTGATCGACCACCGGAACTACGATAACATCATGAACACCGGCTCGACGCCATCCAAGTGCATTTACTACAATGTAAGTGTACAGCTTAAAATATTGTATACTATATAGTTTCTAATCAAACTCCACTGAACGATTCTATATATCTAAACAGAGCAGCAGCATGACTGACATCAAAACGTCCGTGCTGTACGTTTCCGGTAAACCATCATTGGTCACTTTGGACTACCTCATCAATACCGGCGCCGAAGTGAGCGAATTCAGACTCTCGTACTACCCGCACAAGCTGGATGTGTTCTCGCGAATGCTGTCCGAGATCTTTGGCGAACAGGCCAGACATAACATTTACGGTGACTTCAAGCCACTGACGGACATTGAGGTGCCAGCGTTCTACATCCATGTGATGGAGAAGTCTAAGTAAATTTGATTTGTTTTTTAGACGTAATACTCATTTTTGTTTTTGTACACCTATTTTAAGTAATACTTTTTTTTTGTTTGTGTTAATATACGATCAGACGATTTTATAGACAAGTTTTAGCGTTTATTTTTATCTTTAGGATTAACTATCAATTCTTATCTAATATTGGGGGCTTTGAAATTATTGAAATTGGATCATCATATTCTGGTCTCTTCAATTAACAGTTAACCCTTCAATATATTTTCACGAAACTCCGACCAATTCAAACTATATAGCTAATATAGCTAGTATTTACCAAGATTTTAAGTTTATATGAACATCACACTTGATAGGCCTCAATATTATTTTTTTACTGTTCGAAAAATAAGCTTGATATCCATTTCTTAGTCCGCTGATCCTTTTACTTTGGAGGGCTCCAAATGTCCTTTTTCGTCTTGGCGATTGTTTCAGATACCTGTTGAACAAATGAAAATTTAATATTATATATTATACCAAGACATTTACTCTCATTGTAGAGGGGAATACTTTTTCCAAACTGTAAGCCTGATATTCTTGTATGTCCTTTTCACGTGGCTAGAGCAGTGTTTTTGAAGTGGCTTGAACACGACAGCTTCCACTTTGGCTGGATTTAGCTTGATACGCCAGGTAGTATAAAAGCTGTGCAGTGTGGCGAGGTAGGTGTTCAATCTGTCTTGTCCAAGTTG
>JAAAKO020014552.1:0-33006 GCA_010015015.2 Bolitophila cinerea
ATATTAAAACTCTAACTTGAAACATGATAATTTGCGTATGAGCGACGAAGCATGGTGTGGCCGCATTAGACTTATAAGCGTCTTTAGAAGATTGCGAATCATATGATATAATGTCACATAATAAATGTATGATGTTTAAAAGTTTTTATTATAGGTGCACTCAAAGGGTGCAACGTGCCCCACTCTTTTATGATATTTTTGTATGTGATTTATATTAAATATATGGGGTTTAGTGTTTTTTTATGTTTATGTATGATATTTAAATATATTTATTTTATTCAACTTTCAACTTTGTAGTGAAATATAGGTATGTATAAATAATATAATATTTTTGTACATTTTATCTTTATCTTTTTTTAAATAAATTTAATAAAATATATAATTTAAAATAATAAAAAAAAAAAAATTCAAATTATATCCATTTTATATGTTAAAATAATTTGAACATTTTTATTCTGCTTCAAATTCTTATTTTAAAAATGTAAATAAATTTCATTTAATACCATTTTTTTAAAAGATATGAGATGTAAAATCTATATACTTTATTATCTTACAAACTTTACATTTTTTTTGAAGTTATCCGAAACTGAATGAAAAGATATCTCGTCTACCGAACTGAGGTCTGAGGTAAAAAGAGTGATTCAAAGAGACAGCAGAAGAGAAAATCATCTCCCTATCTCTCTTTCTGTTTAAAACAATCTCGGGCCAAAAGAGCAAGCATAGGCTTGCATCGGTCCTGAACAAAAATCGGTACACACCGATAACCGGTCCACATCGAAAAACCGGTCCAGACCAAAAAACCGTTCGAGACTGAAAACCGGTACAGACCAAAAGACCAGCCCAACAAGCCGGTCTCAGTCCATCCGACAAAACGGACTAATGCTTATTGCTGCTCGATGAATTGAACCCAACATTTGACACACTCTGTATTAGGTTAAATAAATAATACATATTGTAAAAATAAAAAAATAAGTCGGTTTTTTAAAGTTACAGTATTTTTATCGGACATTTTTAACCGTCTTGTAGTATTTACCAAAAATGAAAGTTACGAGGGGATTTTTCTATAATATATATATGTATGTAGAAATTTGCGCAGATTTATATATTTTATTTTTTATTTTATTGAATCCATTGAAATCGTATTTCATATTTAAAGTAGGCCTTTTTAATCGAATGGTCTTTTATCGGATAGTTTTTCTTTTACATTTAACCAAACCGGACTTTATAATCGAACCGGTATTTTTAACAAGAAATCAGTTAACTGGTTTAACACGGTATTTTATTTTTACGCGCTTAAATGTAAAATGTTTGTTGTTTGGTTTAGTCGTTCGTGAGTTATAGCGTCGCTAACATGGAGCAAAATAAAGAGAAAATCCGTCATATTTTACAGTACCTGCCGTCGAAAATTGCGACAAAATCGCTGAATTGGTCGAGAGAGACCGGCATATTAGTAGCAGCCGTAGCATCGGCCAAGAGCTGGTCATGAGTCATCAAATCGTTATAAACCATTTGAAGAAGCTTGGATTAACAAAGAAGCTCGATGTATGGGTGCCGCACGAATTGACGCAGAAAAACCTCTTTGACCGTATCGACGCATGCGAATCTCTGCTGAATCGCAACAAAATGGACCCGTTTCTGAAGCGGATGGTGACTGGCGATGAAAAGTGGGTCACTTACGGTGAGGCGGCCCAGATGGTGGCCAAGCCCAGATTGACGGCCAGAAGGCCGTTTACATGACTGACTTTCTGATCTTTAGCAATAACATAGAATTAAAGCAGAATATAGAAAATTCAATTACTTCCATCGTTCAATATGACAGATAGTAACAAAGCAAAGTTTATTCTTGGAATGTATATTGAACGAGATCGTAAGGCGGTAACAATTAGCATCGATCAACGATTTACAAATTGAACAGATCACTATTTTTGGGCACAACAAATCGGCTCTTTCCTTGAGTAAAAAAACAACAACATTTTACCCACGTACGAAACATATTGATATACGTCATCACTTCATTCGAGATAGTGTCAATGACGGTATTATTCGTTTCAATTACATACAAACAAACAATATGATGACAGATTGTTTAACGAAAGCAATACCACATGTCAAGCACAAGAAATGATGTGAAGGTATGAAATTAAAAGGAAGTCAGTTCAAAAATTGTAATTATATAATGTTTATATAAAATCTGTAGTGTGATCAACATACGGAGAAACACCGACGGAAAAAACGTTAAGTCTATTCTCCGTCAGACTGAGAAATCAGACGGTTTCTCCGTTATAGTGTGATCACTCCAAAACTGACGGCGACGGAGAAACCGTCAGATTTTTGACAGAAAAAATATCCGTTTCTGTAACCGTCACTGCAGACGAAGAACCGTACGGTTTTTATATGATATTTATTTGAAATTAATTTTGTCAAATACATTTTTGGCCAAACCAACAAAGTTGAGGTGGGCATTTCTAATAATTTAACAATAACTATTAAGTAACAATAAATTAGAAGTCCTACGAAGCCATTTCGGGATGTTTTAAAGCTTAGGCAAAAAAGTTGTTGCCACCCTGTAAAATAATTTTCTAACTAAACAAAAAAGTTAGGTGGGAATTTCTATTTATTTTACGATATCATTCCAGTAAAAATAATTTGGAACTCCTAAGAAGTCATTTGGTGAAGCTGTGGAGCATAAAAAATTGCAAATTTGACATTTGGCAGCACGACTACATGGTTTTCGTCTCCGTTCGGAGTTTGCCCGTCTCATTTGCCCGTCGCGTCGGATAGTGGTATCATCTTACGGAGAAACTAAAAAAACAGTCTCATTTCTCCGTCACAAGTGTTCAAAAATCAGTTTCATTTTGTCCGTCACGGTGAAACTCCGTCAACATTTATCTGTTAGTATGATCACCCTTGACGGATAAACCGTGATAAAGACGCATTAGAACTCTTGAGCGGTAATATTGGTACAAAACATCTTAGTCAACTGCTTACGAGGATGTGACTAAAAATGTACGCTCTCTCTGCCGTATCGCTCAAGCGTTAGCACTGACAAACGCATTGCAGAGAGCGCTGCTGCTAATTGATTATCCCATGCACGGCAATCAGCATGCCTACCAATAAGATGGACAGACTCTATGCTTAAACACACAATTGTCCATTTTGACTGTGAAGGTGAAACCGTTAGGGTCGTGGCAAAACTAAAGTACCCCTCAGAATGAAGTTCTTCCTCCCAAGCTATAAAGTATTGTGCACAATGACCTTTACATCCTCAATGGTATATATGCCGACGATATTACGTTCTGTGTGATCTCATGCAGCACGTTTTGGTATTAAATCCGAAAAGACAAGAATAACCAAGATCAAAGGGCTCCGTCCAATCAATCTAAGTACCAATTCAGTTTAGATGGTTCGAAATTAAAATACCTTTGTGCTATACTGGACAACACACTTTATTCCTGAAAAACTTTACTAACGTATTTTGGTAATGTCGGAAGGCTTTCGGTAAGTCTTGGAGGCTGTCCCCCAAAGTGGTCCACTAGTTTAACTTAGCCAGAATTAGATCTCTCGCATCCTACGCCTCCATTGTGTGGTGGCACAGAGCGAGGAAGATATTGATCACAAGGCAATTGAATAAATTCAAACAACTGGTTTGTATTGGCATATCAAGTGCCATGAGAACCGCAGTCCCATCACATATTCTTTGGAAGTCTTTTTGAACCAAACAATCCTTCACCTCTTTATGTAGTAGGGATCTAGGTCGACTGCACAAAGGATGTTGGAAATTTCAGCTATATATGTATTTTTTGGACCCTCCATTGACAAAAAAAGCAATATTTGGCAACATATAGAATAAAATCATGCCGTAAATAAGGTTTCTTTATGCCTTTAAAAAAAACAGCAAATCAAAGCAAACTCGATAAGCGTTTTAAGGAATGTTACCCGTCGATTTCTACCGTTCAGAAGTGGATTACTGATTTTAAAAGTGGTCGAAAGAGCTGGAGGGATGGAAAACGCCCAGAACGCCCAAAAGAGGAAATGAGAAAAACATTGATAAAATCCATGATATCGGTATAACGCCAAATGAAAGTTTGCGAGATTAATGAGATGGTATACCATGCCTATAGGCATATTATTTGGATGCATACTGAACAGTGCAATATATTGAAAGATAAGCTATTAGAATTATATTTACCACGGAACAAAAGCGAAACCGCGTGGCAACTTCGCCGTTCTCTTTGGACAAGTATGGAAGCACGATTCACGTGGGTTTCGTGACCGTCGATGAAACGTGGTTTCATCACTATATTTTGGAAATGAAGAATCAGTCAAAACAGTGAAATGTGCGCCAAAAAAGACAACACGGTTCCATCGGTCGGATAGGTCATAAGCAGTGTTTTCTGATGAGATTCTCATGGCATACTATTGACTATCTGCAGAAACGATTACTTGGCTATATTATGCTGAATCATTGGATCGTTTCGAGGCGGAACTCTGGAGAAAACGGCCATGTTTTTGAATCGTTAGAAGTGCTCTTACACCATGACAACGCATTCGCCACAACCAAATTGCCAGAATTACGTTATGAATTACTGCTCCATCATATTTGCCATATTTAGCTCCCTATCACTTTTTCTTGTTCCCAAAACATGAAAAATGGCTCAGTCGAATAAGATTTTCTCCATGGAGGTCATCCTAGAAATAAGATCCTATTTTTCGGAGTACAACAAATCAAACTTTTTGAAGAGCTTACAAACATGTCTAGCTAAATAAAGACTATATTAAGAAATAAAGGTATAACAAAACCCTCTTCTTTCTTTTTACCTTCAAGTACTTATTGAGCGACCCTCGTACACTGTAAATAAAATATAATAACATTCGAGCGTGTGTGCTGCACTGTGAGTGCAGTGTGCGTGTGCAAGTGTGCAGAGTGCACGAAACGCACTCGCCCGCAAAGAGAAGAGCGAGGTGACGTTCGTGTGTTTACGTTTAGCGTGTATACGTGTATTGTATATATAATATTTAATGTTGATTGTTGACTATGTTGGCGCGCAATGAATTCAATGCAAAACAGGTTTTCTTGTATGTGTGTGCGTGTGTGTGAAAAACGGTGCATTTACTATGTGCGGCTCTTTAAATCGCGAGACCGAAGGTGGGCATCGATTGTGAGTTTATAGCTTGGTTCATTTCGTGGCAGTGAAAACTTATCCGGGAAACAGTTTTCCGGGAGCTGGAATAAGGTAGGTTGATATGTTTTATTATGTTTATTAACTATTTAGTCACAACATATGTCAATGCACAAATGTTAAGTGCTTACTAAACAGTGATTTTTAGGAAATAGTGAGGGCTAAGTGTCATGTGTGCCTGAAATAAAAGTGCCGCAAATGACTAAAATATTTGCCTCATTTGTCATGTGTAGCATCTGTCTAAGACTCATTTGTCTTAGTTCCATTTGTCTTTATCGCAAATGTCTTTGCTGCATCTGTCTTTGCCTTAAAAGTCACACCACCATATTTTTTTCTTGGGATGGACATGTCCCCTTGTCCCCGCCCTGGATCCGCCAGTGCTATATCATCTTACTTACTCTTATTATGAGGAAATGGTTAGGATTGAGAGGTTTAAAATTATTCGTCATGATAGATCGCACTGTAGAATCTGTTTGTGGTTGGGAACTTATCAAACGTGATGAGAGTGCCTGGCCTTTTTCATCATGGTTTTATATTTGTGTCCATTTATGCTCCATTTACATATGATCCTTCTGTTACTCCCTCCTTTAGAAATTACTCCCGTATTAATATTGAGAAACTTAATGCTGACCTTATAGAGCTGTCCCTTGGCATCATATCCAAATTTCTAACATTGACGACAAGTTAGTTTTTATTGAAAACAATATTACTGCCCTGTTTAATAAATGTGTTCCCTTGAAGGAACTTAAACCCGTTATACCAACAGATATTCATGGCTCTGTGCAGAATTGGAGCATGCTGAGACGGATCGTTATATGGCACACAGAATTTTTGACGGTCAAGGTTAGGTACTATTTGTATAGCTCTGAGATTTAGAAAAACGCTGTGAAGATATGGCGGAAGCCAAATATTTTGAGCAGTAACTTAGTACGCTCCAGACGACCAAGGAACTATATGGCGTAAAATTGGTTCTATTGAGGTTACTATCAAACGCACTGATTCTTTCAATTTTTATGTCGAGTTAATTAACAAGCATTTTACTGAATCTTCAACTGGCTATGACTGCTTCCATTGACCCGGTAACAGTATCTTCCACAGTTCATATTGTGCAAGTTATTCCTACTGATAACTGTTTTTCCAGAAGATGTTATTACAGTAATTTTCGCAGTTAAATCAAATGCCGTTGGTGTTGATGGTATACCACTTAGATTCGTAAAATTGCTCTTTTCCACTATTATCCCTGTTCTTTGTCATCTTTTTAATTGTAATTTACAACTTCTATCTTTCCAGCATCATTTATGCGTCCTAAGGTACTTCCACTGCTAAAAGTTTCGGTTCCTAAAATGTTAAATGATCTTATACCTCTTGGACAATCTTGGATAATTAGACATAAAATAAGTAGTTCTCCAAAAAAAAAAATGTTCACTTAAATAAAATGAATGTACTCTTAAAATAAAATAACAGTGCTCCAGGAGTAAAAACATGCTCCAAGCAAGCGTGCGACTAACTTTTTGTGCTTCGCCCATATTTATTAAACAATCAAATCATTTTTTGGGGAAGATTATACTTTTGGCTGGTTATTTATGTTTTTTCTCGTTGAACACTGTTTTTTTAGAAGCACATTTTTTTGGAGAGTTATTTATTTTAGCTTTAATTGGATAAAACCCCAATAATTACATAAAAATATCTCGAAACTACCATCGAACCACCTTCTAATTATAAATGGTGCGACGAACGATTCGAGCAAATTATAATAGAAAAGATCTTCGGGCTAAGATTAACTTTAAAAGACAATGTTTTCATTAAGGAATTCGAGCAATAAATAAAAAAATCGCTAAAAATCTTTATTTTTTTGCAAAACATCAGGAATTAATTAAATAATTTTTTTTTCATTAATTTGCTGGAACGTTAAAGGCGGAATTATTTCCCTGGATCTGCAAAGGTTAATTTCTACCTTCCTGGAACTGCTATAGCATAATTAGTTCGCTGGAGAATTGTGATATTGATTCGCAAAAACTGCGATAGCACCCACTTCCTCTTAAGGGAAACGTTGTTTAAAATAAAATGTATTCTTTTTTTGTTAAAAAATAAAAAATGAGCTTGGCAGCGCATCCTAAGAATTGTATTTGTAAAAGAATGGCCTATTTTTTACTTGTTTTTTGGTAGTATCAAAAAACAAGTAAAAAATTGCTTTTTTTAATTAATTATTATATTATTTTGTAAGATGGAACATTTATTGAGAGTTTCTTTTTTAAATTAGACACTTTAGTGAAGCAATTTTTAGGCTAGTGTGGGACATTCTTTTTACACTTTTAATGTAAAGTTATTAGATAAAACCTATATATAATATAAAGTGTGTATGTAAAATGAAAGTTAGTTACGAGAAATGGTTTTGTGAGAAGGTTTAATATCAGGGTTGCATTAGAGTTTTTGGAAGCACTGAGTAGCACAGTCGTCTTAGGTCTACTTTCTCCCACCTTTTTTGCCATGTGTCTCCAGTTTCCTTGGACCATATTTTGCGGTAGTTGCCCCACTCCGGTTGGGTTTGGTCCAATGTTCTTTTTGTTGTTGCTTCCTTAGCTACGGCGTCTGCACTCTCGTTGCCGGGTATACCAGAGTGGACTGGAATACATATAAGAGTAACCCTTACTCCGGATTCTTGCAGACTCCTTAGCTTATGCCGGCAGTTGGTGAGAAGCGCAGAGGTTCTGGCCTCTATCCATGGTGTCTCCAAAGCCATAAGTGCTGCTATGCTGTCAGAGGCGATTGTGTGCAAGCCGTTGTGGGGATGCTTTTCAATATACTTGCAGGCGCAGAAGATTGCATTCAGCTCTGCAGTGAATACATTTGCCGATTATTTTAATTTATCTGCCAAGTAATTTGTCTTGCTAGGAAGAATGCATACATTGAAAGTTATTTCAGTTATCTAGCGAATTGATTCAGTCTTTGCAGTTCCAGCAAACTAATGTCAAAAGCATAATAATTATCTGACCTTTTCGAAGTCAGAAGCGCCCTGAATTACTGAGAGTAGTTTTAACTTTTACGTAATAATTAATACTTTGGATCGCGGGAGTGCAGAAATCAATGTGATATCTTTATCTGAATAGTTTATCATTGCCATTTAGACATTATACAACAAACTAGACTAGTGGATAATAAAATCCTATTAAATAGTACTAAACTTACAACATTTTATCTTTCATAACAATACATATTTGTATTAGAAAAACAATAATAATTAACTCATTGCTCATCTCAATTACAATTTACACAATTTACAATTAGTCGTTGCGTCGCGGTCGTCCACTCATCTCTCCACCTACGTGCTCCATTTCCGTCATGTCTCCATGTTTATAATGTACTATATAAAGATCTCTAAAGAGCGCTCTTAAAATGTGTTCCGAAATATCTTCGAGTCTTTCAATTGACCCCGCCACGGGTCGGTTGACCTGACTAATTAGTCAACTGCTACTCATTCAATTATGTCGTCGTTTACTTGATTGTTCGATGATAATGGTGGATAAAATTCGTCTGCACTTTAAATGTGATTATATTTATCGATGGCGCGTCGCGACGCCCGCACTTAATGTCTCGAAATACGTTACATCATTCACTCTAAAGGAGAAAACACCAATTAGTGTTAATTAGGAAATAGTTTCGTTCTGGTTTTACTACAAAGGTTCATGTTCACACATTTGACGGCATTTGCTAAGTGGTTAACACGTGTTTGCTTCTCTCACAAATTATATCTTTTGTATTCTTTTTCTTGTTTGAATCTTTGGTGCAATGTGGCACGGCTAAACCAGGCCAACGCATGCCATCTTTCTCCGGTGATCACCACCAACAAGAAAGTACAAATGAAAATGGTTATCGGTGTGTTGATAAATAGTCTTTAGACTTTAATATACATAATATATATTTAAAATGATTATATGGTTCCCATAATATGAAAGTTTTAAAATGAAATCCATTCCTTGCCTGAACGGAAGCGCTATTATTTTAATTATTTTATTTTTTTCAAAACACACAGTCAAAATTTAAATAAAAACAAATGCGAATTTGCTTTCAGATCGACGTCTACATAGACACGGCACGTCCGATCGTGGACAAAGTACTGGAGGGCTACAATGGCACGATTCTGGCGTACGGTCAAACGGGTACCGGCAAAACGTACACGATGTCCGGCCAGGCGGACTCACCGCAAACGAAAGGCATCATACCGAACACGTTTGCGCACATCTTCGGGCACATCTCAAAGGCCAAGGAGAACCAGAAGTTCTTGGTGCGTGTGAGCTACATGGAGATCTACAACGAAGAGGTGCGTGACCTGCTGGGCAAAGAGCTGTACAAGAGTCTGGAGGTTAAGGAACGCGCCGACATCGGTGTGTACGTAAAGGATCTGAGCGGCTATGTGGTGCACAATGCAGACGACCTGGACAACATCATGAAGCTGGGCAATAAGAATCGTAAGTGAGACATGTAAATATAGTGGATCGAATTCACCCAACACTTGAATTATTCTCAAGAGACTTAATCTCACAGCGATTGTGCATTATCGCCACCGTGTATTTTGTTGTGGTTTTTTTTTGATTTTTAATAATGGGACCTAACGTCAGGAAATTGACACTTATTCTTACAAAAAATCCTGAGAATAATGCACAGGCCGACTATGACTTATTATCAAGAGACTTACCGCCAGAAAAAAATCGTGAGAGTAATGCACAGTCTGACTGTGACTTATTCTCAAGAGACTTAACGTCACGAAAAATCCTGACAATAAGTCACAGTCTGCCTGTGCATTACTCTTACGATTTTTAGTGACATAGGTCTCTTGAAAATAAGTCACAGTCGGCCTAATACGTCTTTTACGAAAACGAAATATTTGTCCATGTATAATCGTTCACACATTTTTTCTACCAACAAATAAACTTGCCATCTGATACGCTCGCTATGCTCACAATAAAATAATATCAATCACAATATAAAAATAATTATTTATTTTAAAATGCATGTAACAAAATTCGAAACACAACTTTTTTTATTCACCTGATTTAAGACCTTATTCATTTAAAAACGACCAATAAGCTGATCAACCGATTAAAAGTCGGATCCGAACCCAAGAAATTAATTTCTTGTTAATCGAGTTACAGTTTCTCCGGTGCCGCATTTTGATTTTTCTTTGATAGACCATAAAAATACAAGAAAAAAATGACACTAACTCTTTCAGTTTAAAAGTTATTGAACTTTTAATATTTAATATTTACCCTATTATGTAAAAGCTAGAATATGGCGTATTCGCTTGTTTTGTTGTTGTTTTTTTGAAGTATTATATATTTTTAAATATTTTAAAATCTATAATTTGAATAGTTATAAGCTTTGAAGGAGCTTGTATTATTGATTATGGAACTACCGCCCACTGCCTTAGGTACTTTTGCCAAAAGCTCAGAACTTTTTTTTTACTGTGACGGCAAATATATATTTAAAAACAACAACATATAAATAATAATCAGAATTTTACAGCCTTATACTTGACAATAAGAGTAGCTGGTCCGATCACGCTTCTTGCATATTATCTAAGATTTTTTCTGGATTAAGGACTATACGGCAGCACAGCTTGTTAATGTCTATGGAGACACGTCTTATGCTGGTTCAGACTTTATTGGTACAATTGCTAAAAAATGGTTGTACCTAGTACATCTGTATCTAAAATTCTAAATCGTGCTCTAAACGCCTGTACTAGATTTGTTTTCCGTTTGCGCAAATATGATAACCTTGGAAATAAATGTAATGTAATTCATAGTTGTTCTCTTAAAAACCACTTCAACACTTATTTATACACGATGTCCAACTTATTTGTACAATAAACTATCGTTTCCATTAACTACTCATACAGCTAATTTAATTATACCTCGTCATTTAAAACATCGAATGCATATGTCATATTTTGTGAACGGAATATCGACCTGGAATTTATTGCCTACTTTTATAAAGCGCATCTCACAGTCTTTAAAAACAAGAGAGGAATTTCCGAGACACAAAAGTGTCTTATTTTCACGGCTTCTATCCTACACATAGATATTCTACTGAACATAATATAGTTTTTAAATGTACAAGTAAATAAAATATTTACATATATTTGTAGCTCATTTTTATGAAATTATAAATTTTATTATTCCTTTAAAAAAAAACAAATAGAAGGTACTAGAAATAGTTATCTAGTTAAGACAAATCGTAATTAAAAAAAAATCATTGTTTCTGGGACACCCTTTAAAAATATAGTAATTATTTTTACATCATCTCGTAGCTGGTTTTATGTAAATGATCAAAACTTTTTTTTTAAGTTTTTGTTCCAGAAAAACCTGGCATAATTAAATAAAAAAAGAAAATAAATAACATAGCACAATGGGTGCAAATTGAGACCTGCGTGCGTTCGTCTCTTTATCAAGAGACGTATATTTCAACATCAATCTAATCTAAATAAAATAAATCTGGGTTGCAATTTTTTTTTCTTACAACTAGCTGTGTTCGAGATTTCAATTCTCTAGGAACTAAGGTTTGAGCCCTGATGCTAGATGACGGACAGACAACGCGGGATTATAGGTCTTCTCATATTAGCTACGCTGGTATAGAAGCCTAAAATCACTTACTATTTTGCTTCTTTATCTTAATATCTGTACTGTTTATTTTTTGGATTTATCTTATTTCTTATTGTATGGTGTACCATTGTATAATATTCCAAATATTTTCTATCTTAGTAATTTTAAAATAAACTGTATTTTGAACTTGTTTTATATTATTTTTTATATGTACTAGAATTATATGAATTGTATTTTATCCATTACACGCCCCAGTCGGTGCTGAGCAATATTATAAAAATATAGTTTTATAAGACAAATGCCTTTGCACAGTAAAAATATAATTAAATGAAATGTTTAGAAGAATTATACTTTTATATCACAACACTTTTAAATGACATTCAGTTTTTTAAATAATTGCAATTACGTTACTTTTAAATACTTTACAATACAAATTTGTTTAATTCAATATCATTTATTTCGTTGTATTACATTAATTTAATTATATTCTATAATCTCACGAATGAAAACCTAAACAGAGCATAACTTTAATAAAACAGGTGAAAATATGTAATCTGTTAAATATATTATGTGAATAAAAGAGACTTTAAGAGACATGGTACAAAAATAGAGACCAACTACGGTGCCTCTTATTAACAAAACATAAAAATACTCAATTTTCGACTTAACGTTCTCAAGAAATCAATGTAATCGTGTCCTAATTAAATAAAAGAATATCGAATCTTCTAACACCATTATTAAAGTTTACAAGAAAACAAGAAATACCAAAATTATTTGAAACTAAATATCACGCAAACATAAATGTGCTTGCGCATTTGTGTCCGACTTAAAAAAAAACGCACACACACAGTGAAATACTGTCACCACATAGCCACCAAGAAATGCGAAACGGGCAGGTGGTCAAGGTAAATGTGCAAAAGCACCTGTGTCTTATACAAAATAAATGTATATCTCACAATTGCGTCACACGCGCAAGTCAAGCGCTGGTTCGTTCAAAAATCGATCCGAGAGGTACATAATCTCGACTGCCGGCATAAAATGATTCACACGCGCACACACAATTACCGTTTGGCTGATGTCCATCCAAATATCACGCGGTGACGGAGCAATGACCACATCTCAAATGAACACTTTCACTTTTTGAATTTGTGTATACTCGATTGCGCTTGCACCCTTAACGCAAACCAGAAATTAGCAATCTATCGAGATAAACGGAGCTATTTATAGATGGTTTGTGTGCAAGATACATACTATATATATATATATATATATATCTTGGTTTGTGTGTGTGCGTACGTGTGCATGTTATCAGTGTGTTACACGGTCCTAAGATAGCCCCGAGCCAACGCAACGACGTCAGTGTGCACCGCCCGCAAACGCACACTACTGCAACATCGCAATAATAATCTAGGCTTGGACGATACATGTGTATATAAAATATGTATGTGTGTGAAAATGTGTATGTATGTTTCTTTACGTACGTGTGCCGTAAGCCAAACATAGATAGACAACACTCTACGCACATACACAGCAACAACACAGAGAAGAAAAAAATCCATTAACTTGACACTTTTTTGTACGTGTGCTTGTTGTTGCAGAAATTCAGAAATGGCCAAAGATTTGTCACTGTGCCAAAATCTGTATTTGTATTCGTATACATACAGATACACTCACACAAATATAAATTTATATATATGTACACGCTGTACAGCATTTAGTATACATTATCGCAATCTGTACGCCCCGCAAAACGGTCCGAAAAGGCACCTCTCGGCACTCGCTCTGTGTGGCACTTGTAATCTCAATGTATTTATTTTTTTCAATTGCATTTTACACACACTTACACAACGACCCATACACAAATAACGAGAATCTAATCAAATTGTACCGTTTATGGGACAGTGCAATTAAATGTGGCAGCGCACAACGGTATTATAATTAATTATTATTGTTACTTTTATGGAAGAACACGAACACACACACACACGCAAACACAAACACAAAAAGCACTTTTGCTATCAAGTCACCCGTGACGTCATATGGATATCGACCTAAACTGTGGTCGTTCCTCACGCTTGTCCACAATACTTATATATAATATACATGATAAACGGATCGCGAGTTCCCAGAAGCCCAAAAGTAAAGAATTGTGCGGTGGCCATGTTGATTTTTTTGTGTGTTAGTCGTGTGTACACTGGGACGACCTGTAGCATACTTTCTTGCATACGTGTGTATGTGTGTGTGTGCACAGCTTGGATTGACAAATCGATTTTTCGTACCTTGGTTCGATTGGGCACCCATAACGAACGTTGCATGACGAAAGCATTAAAGCTATCGAACACAGTTTTACTCAAGCACACTGCTACAATTTGGAATAGGAATTACGTATATATATACACGTTTGCGACAATATATCGTAGTGATCATAAATATGGCCGAAAATTGCAACTTCATTGCCCAATTTGTTTTTTGTGTATAATAGAGCGAGTGAAAGAGAAAACAAGTGCTTCTACAAAAATACATAAAAAAGAATGAAAAGAATATAAGAATATAGTGTTTAGACTTTAGATTCTAATACGAAAAACACGTACCTCAGCATTTGACGACGGTTCGGAGGAGGTCGCTGCAGGAGCTACGATGACGGCCGTGGTGTCGGTCTCCTCGACATTATTGGTGGTGGTGGTGACTGTCACTTTTGCAGCTCCTTTATCGGGTGCCTTGGGTTGACCGAGTTCTGGAGACGGAGCCATCTTGGATCTTTTCGTGATCGAACAGTTTCGATTTGACGACGACAAAAAGACCTGCTGCTGCTTCTGCTGCGCCGCGCTGCTGGTCGTCGTCGTCGTCGTCGCCTGTCAATTCTACTTTTTTGCAGCCGCTGTACACTCGCTCGCACGGAGAGTGAAAAGCGCACCGACACACACACACACGCACACACAAAAACACTCGGTACGGCGTACGGGGCCTACACTAAACGCGGAGCCCCGATCCGGCCAAACGCCATGACTGCTACGAATTCGGGGAAATGTTTTCGACGTGTTCCATATACACAGACACACTTGGTGTTGGTAAAGCGTACACTTCAGTTCTACACGACGGACGACGGTGTTGGGTGGTGGTTAGACGGTTCTGTCTTCTGTGGAACACAGAAATGTATTTAGTTCAATTTTTTTCAGACACTTCGCGTACAAGAAAAGACAAAACGGCCATGTCCGAATAACGAGAGACACTGAACTAGAATTCTGCATGCGCGCTATACCTATAATGGCGCTGCAACACATACACACGTACACTACACACACATAAACTTGCGCAACTGCACGCAGCATAAAAAACATCGCATAGCGCATACTCAAACGCGCAATGTGCTGCCATCTGCCAGCTTTCATTGTAACGAAGGTTTGAATATTTTTTTGTTATTTTTACTCGGCATAAAATAAATCGCTCTCCAAAAAATAAATATGTGCTCCTAAAAAAAAATAATGTGCACCTAAAATAAAATGAATGTGCTCCGAAAATAAAATAATATGCACCTTAAAAAAAACAGTGTTCACCGAGAAAAAAAACATGATCAAAAAACATAAATGAACAACCAGAAAGTATAATCTGATCAGATTAAATAGCTTTTGTTCTTTTTATAAATATGCGCGAAGCGCAAAAAATTAAGCGCACGTTTTGGTTTGGGTGCACACTTAGTAGGTGCGCATTTTTATATAATTACGAGGACATTTTTGAATTTTTTGGTGAACACAAATTATTTTATTTGGTGGAGAATTTTCAATTATCTGGTGGACAATATTGAATTATATGGAGTAAGCTAAATTGGATGCCTTTTTTAAATCACGGTACAAAATTTTGCTTCAACGAATCTTTTAATATCATCTGTAACATTCAGTAGGGATTTTGTAGTACTATAACCAGCGGCCGTATTCTGAGTGAGTCACTAGTGACCGGCGACTCACCATCACCAACCATTTCGAACATCTAAACTCTGAATACAAAAATTTGTCCTCAGTAATCTACTTAGTCACTTTGAAATGTTATAACTCACAGAAAATATTTGTTTATAAAATGTGTTTGTTATAAAATGTTTTGTAAAATTTATAAAATTTATAAAAATCAATGTTTTTTATTCTTAGTGTTATAAAAAAGTCTGTAAAATGATTTTAATCCAGCTTGCAGGCAAATGAACATCAAAAAAAGCAAAAAAATATTTTGTGCAGATATTCGTGTTAAAGTTAGTAACGAAGTCATGCAGTCTATGCTAGATCATCAGTCCTCTGTAGCGGTTATGTCCAAGTGGAAGTTTGTTTAAAGTAGTTTGATATGCAGATGGCAATCATGAATAATACGACTGTTACAAAGGATGCGCAGGAAAACAGCTATATTGGCGTTACCGATTTTACTGGAATAACAACAAAATATAGTGTAACACGACCGGAAACGGCCATGATGAATTGGAATTGTATGTTTCCTTTTTTATATTATTAAATTATTATATATTTATTAAGTTTGTTATTGTTATTTTTGTTAAAACCATATTATTTATATACATTTAAAAAAAAAATATTTTTTTGTAGTTATTAAATAATCTTCATGAAGTTTTGTAATTGTCATTAGCGATGCTGAGGAAATATGTTTATATACAAAAAAAACATTGAAATGGTGATCCAAAATTACTCGGAAGTAAGTCACTTTATAAACTCAGAATACCATAAGTGACCCTGAGTAAAACTGTCATTCGAACATGACTGCTTTTAACGTCAAAGCTTATTTTGACAGCAGTTTAGGTGAGTCACTTTTGCCTTTCAGATACCGTTTTCGAAATAGTGGGTCACTTTTTCAAAAGTGACTCACTCAGTGGTGAAGTTTTGTAAGACTGCCGTTTCGAAACGGCAGTGACTTAAGACGAAACGGCAAAAGGCGAAATAGGAACCGCGTAATATGCCGTCTAGGTAGATGACTGTTTGACTGGTATAACCGAGTATTATACCAGTCAAAAGGAAACGTCAGACTAATGTCATGAATTAAAATAAATAAATTATTAGGTTAGATACAAATTAACAAATTCATGAAATGTATTTTTAGCGCTGTGATTGTGATTACCGTCGCGCAATCACCGAGACACTTGTGTGCAATGTATGCGTTAAAGTATGCCTGGATCTCTAAATCATTTTTGCATCTTTTTTTAGCGCATTGGGTTACCTTATCTCGATTATTTGTAATATTTGATCCTGCACTCAATCGTCTATAAAGCTGTAATGAACCATATCTGATGTCACGGTTTCTCTGTCAAGAGGTATCCTAGGAGTTATCACACTAACTAAACCGATAAATCTTGATGCACAAAATGGCCATCACTGGTTTTTGTCTCTCCGTTAGATGATCTCACTGGCCGATAGGCAAATAAGGCGGGCAAATGTAGTACGGAGTTTTGTAACTCATAATAATAAGCAATTTTTTTTATATACGCTCCACAACTATCACCAATTGGCGTTGTACGACTTCTAAATTATTTTAACTAAATAGCCCATAATAAATAAGAATAAAAGCTCCCCTCAACTTTATTTTGGTAAATATAGTTATAATGTTTTAAAAACTGTACGGTTCTCCGTCCGTAGTCTGTAGATAAGCTCAACATTTCTTTCGCTAATAACCAAATAAATCTGCTTCTCATCAATAACAATTAGCGCCCCATAATTATAAATGCATTTATGTTTTTAAATAATTATATTTATATGTATGTATTTCTTGAGTCGATCAAAACAAAATGTTCGTGTCTTTTTTGACAGTCACGACGAGAATGGTTTTACACATTTCCAAATAAATGGTATAATAGTGACTCAAGCCGGGAAACGTGAAACGTCACTTTACACAATTCCAATTGTCGTCGTCTCACTATTTTTTCCGTTTAATTTTTACAAAATTCCCCCACAGAATACTATAGCCCGATTGATACGTACTTTTAAGATATTGGATTTTAAATAAATGGTAGGAATAACGTTAGTGTGGGAAATGTATAAGATGTCATGCACATGTAATTAACGAGGTAAATAATAACTACATATCTTGTAAAAATCTCCCTAATAATTTCATAAATTGCATGCCGCGATAATTAATTATTTATAATTTATCTTTGCACTGCTCAACTCTTTGGGTAAACGTTACTGTACTCTACATTGTGCTATACGCCACCTACCGGGAAAAACGAATAAAAATTTATAAATATATGTCACTGTCACATTATTGATTATTTGATGGTTATGTGCTTCGATAAGACCTGAAAAAATCCATCTTATCACAAAAACATTATTAAAACAACGAAATACTCCCCAAACCATGAATGCACTCCTGCGAAACTGCATGCGCTCCGTGGCCACACTACGTCCCAGCCACAGACTCTTTTCCGTTGAGGTGATCGACAAAGAGAAAATTACGCAGTTGGTAACGAACAACAAAGTGGTGGTCTTCATGAAAGGAGTACCAGAGTCCCCAAAGTGCGGCTTCAGCAATGCTGTTGTGCAAATCATGCGTATGCATGGCGTCAAGTACGACAGTCACGATGTGCTCGAGAACGAGGGCATTCGTCAGGGCATCAAGGACTATACGAACTGGCCGACAATACCACAAATCTTCATCAACGGTGAATTTGTCGGTGGCTGTGACATAATGCTGCAAATGCACCAAAACGGTGAACTGGTCGAAGAACTGAAGAAGGTAAACATTCGCAGTGCCCTGCTCGACTCCGCACCGGCGGCTGGCGAAGATGATACCAAAAAGTAGATGTGATTATAGATTGTTTTTTTGTTTGTTTAAATAAATGTAAATGAGAAAATTAAAAAAATGGTTTACCTAATGAAATCTTTTATCGTCTTCCTTCCAGAAATACCATACCATATACATATACTGCAATTTTTTGTCTATATAGTTATTTTTTTAATATGATTTCAAGTAGAGCGGGTACATGTTTGTATATATAATATTTTGTATAATCATTTTTATTACGCATAACAACAATCAAAAATTGACATATTTCATAAATATTAGGTTATAATATTGTGTTATTCTGTTTTTAATATCTTGCGCCAAAGCCACAAAAACTAAGCCTTAGATTTTAAAATGTTTTTTTAGTTAATTAAATCTACTCCTAGAGATAAGTAGTGTGTGTGTGTTTGCATAATGGTTTTAGAAATCCGAATTGGTTTTTAAGTTATATATTATAATTTATAATTATATATATGTTAAATTTGTGTTATATATCACATCTAAACGCAAAATATTTATCATATATATATGTATAGTTATTATAGAAGTATATAATATATTTTAAATGGTTGAATTCTTATAGAACCGGAGGCGGTTGCTTAAACACTAGAAAAAGGAGCTAAATATACAATACTAGATTTTGCAAAAAACGTTTGAACACTGGCAAAATGGTCGCCCTTTTAAATCTCGCAATAACACACGCATTCGAAAATAGTGTTCAAAAGAAGCGCGCTTACATGCTTTTATGTGTCTCTAAATGCAACATTCACTGAATTTCAATTATCATATAAACTTTAAATTAAACATAATAAAAACAAAACAAAGTAAACAAATGATCTGCAGCGATCGGCAAATCCAACAGTGATAAAACGTATTACTTTCATTTAGCCTATTTATGTGTGTATATTAAATAAATTAACAAATGATAAAAATACTGAAAATCAATGCGTCGACTTAATCTTCTTTGGATAGTGAGCCCAGATCGCTCAGGAATATTTCGGGCGTCAGAATGTGTGACGAGCCTACGATGATCTCCCAGTTCTTCGTGGTTCCGGTAACCTCGTATGCGCATCGCATCTCCGAGAAACTAGCACCACCGACAACGAATACGATCACACGCGGCACATTCTTAATGGCCGTCTGTGCCTTGTCCTTGTGCCAGTGGCCGTAACGTGCGGAGCTGCAAATCCAAAACAAAATATTTGGAATTAAGAAATATTATATAGTTTTATTTAGTTTTACCTTGTGGGCGCATGATAGGCTGTGTTTTGCGAGCGACCGGCCAAATATGGGAAATGTCTTACGTCCAGCTTGTCCTCGATACAGTCCTCCATGATATCCTTGATGACCGGAGTCCAGCGAGACATTTGATACGTGTGCTCGGTGATGCGCTCTTTACGTGGCACTGTGTAAGTTTTCTTTCGATTACCCTATAAAATTAATCAATAATAAATTAGCCAACTAGTCAACATTTTATAATCAAGGGATCTGGGCAAATCACACTTACATCGGACACAATGTTAATGCCTAGGAAGCTCAAATTGCGCACCATGTCCTGTTCTTTGGGACCGATCTGGGCGTGCGTGAACAATTTCATTAGGTTTTCCTCGGAAATTCCGTTCTTGATCATCACGTACAACGCGATGATACGGACTTTGTCGTAGTTTGAGGTGGTCTAAAAAATGCACATAATTTAGAAATTGTGTTTGTTAAATTGGCCACAAATTTATTCTATCTACTTACAGCCTCCAAGAGAATCGGAACAATGTTTCGCATGTGATCTTTAATCTTCTCGCCTTCGGCGTCCGTTCCCATGGCTAGGTCCTGTTCGACACGGCACAATTTGTCCACGTAACCCTGTAATTTGAGGTTCAAGATTAAAATAAACCTAGATTAGGAGTGAGATTCCCTTTGAAATTAATAATTTTCGGTATTTAAAGTCATTACAATTAATCGCTTTTTTTTGATAATTAGCAATTGGATCCCATAGCACGATTAAAGCGAAACATGACTTTTCGCTAATTTCAATCGAACACAAACAATTTATTTTAATATTTAATAATACGTTTAGACCTACATATTAAGCAAATTATATAAATTATTATAATATTCTATATTTTTTCACCTTATAATTTCGGATTGAAAGTAATTATGAATAGGTAAAATAATAGAATAAACAAAAGAAAAACATAAAATTATATAATACAACAAAAACATTAATCAGGCAGATCGCTTCACCTGTGCCACCCGCAAAGTAGACGAGCGGCTCAAAAGGACGACCTGTGCCCGTTCAAAAATTGATGCTTTGAAAGCAGCACAATGGCTACTTTCGCTTATAAAGCTAAGCCGAGCATCACCAAGGCTTGTAATTTTCCTTACTCATTAGTTTAAGGCACAACGAATAACGGAACTCAAACACGACCAGTATCCGCGGTCCATGTGAAGCTCTAGCGACGCATAAGCTCATTCAAAAAGCGAACAGAGGTTTTACGTTTTTTTAAAGCCTGGCTTTTTATTTTATTCCTAAGGACTAGTTATTAAAATAAATTGTTAAAAAATGCATCATATTGAAACCATGTGAATTTTTTCGGTTGAAATGAGATTAAAAGTATATTGACTAAAAATTCTTTATAGAAACCTTGACTTTCTCAATTGTATATACTTTTAACCAAAAACCGCAACATGCTTTCAAGTTAATATATTTGCCTATAAGTTATTGTTGTTGTTCTATAACATTTAGAGTAGATTGTTTAAAAATTAAAAGGGTCGTTTTTTTAAACTAAAATCTCCCTGTAAACAAATTTAGTTTTAGGTTTTTTGATTTTTTTTGCATAGAGTATTATGGAAACGAATGTATGGGGTTCCATTTGACTAGTATTCACATCATTCATTCACAAGGGTATTTCTTCTGAAAATTTTAAACTTCAAAAATAATCTTTTTAAATTAAGGATTTTATCGCAGAAGTTTATAAAAGGTTTCAATTTGAAATTTGTGTACACTCTACTTTTTCTATTCAATTCCATGTTTGCCAACTTTTTCTAAAGAGATTTTAACAAGTAAAGGCCTGATATTTTATTTGTTTTGTTCAGCATTTTATGGATTTCTGATGGATGTTTTACAAAAATATTTAAATTCACTAACAAGTGTTTTAAATATTTTATAAACTCTAAATTGTACTAAATAAATGATTGAATATTTCAATGCAAATAAATTTCGTTCTTTTATTCCTTTTTCCCTAATAATATTAAATTAATATATAAATATCTTCTTACACAAACAAACAAACGTTGTTATGAAAAATCTAAAAATTAATGATGCATTTTTTTGGGGCCGCGCAACAAAATCTCCCCTGACAAAGATAAACACTTGAAACCAACAGCATAACAGACAGGCAATATTTTCGTTTTTAACCCTAGCCTGTCACGTGGACAAGAACATTATTCAAGAATTATTTATTTGCTTTACAAAAAACACATCTACCCTAACGCAAACCTCGAATTACCTGATAAACTTTCATGCAATCTTCGGCCAAATGCAAATGCGTTGCATATTTCGATAACTCCTTCTGGTACTGCGGCATCTTCTTAATCATTTGCGAAAGATCCTTCATCGATGACTTATCTCCTGTTGGAACCACACGAAATTGAAATTTTAAATTTGTTTTTTCTCGCTGTTATAAATGCAGCTTACCTTGATTCATGCGCTTCGATTCGGTGAACTTTTTCAGGTTCTGCGTGACCTGTGTTGAGACAACGGCAATGTGCTGATGACGCAGCTCCACCCAGAGTTCGTCGTTTTCGTCGAGCAGCACCTCTTTGTCGTTTGCATTCGGTGCCGGAACGAATTTGTACACATCGTTGACTATTGGCAAGAGATCGTAAGCCATTGCCTGCAATGTGAGCTCATGCAGTAACGGTGTGACACAGTCGAAACCACGGTCCAAAATCAACAGTTGTGAGCGTGCCTTCTCGGGACCCTCGCCCATTGTGGGCTCATCGGCTTTGTACGCGTCCAGCTTCTGTTGCACAAGCTGTGCTAATTCAACGTTGCGATCCCAATCACTGAAATTTGGTTTAAATGGATAAGAAATATGAATTTTAATTATGTTTCAAATGTATGTATTACCTTCTGTATCGAACTGCCGGATACTCTCCCAGGGTGGCACACAATGTGGCAACCTGTTCGGCAATGCGTTCCATATTACCGATGCGAGCGGAAGCCAAGCTCGGTGAGTACATGCATTGGAATGTGTCCGGGGAGTCCAAGGAAAATACCTTCAATAAGCGATTATTAGCAAAAATTCTAAATAATTTCAATAAATTCTACAGACAAATTTTAAATACGCCCCAAAAAGCATGCTCACACTCACGAAATAATATGAATACAAAACTTCTACTATTTACAACACAAATACTAAAACTAAAATACAATAAAAATGAAAATATGAATTAAATAATGTAAATGTATATATTAGTTGTTAATTGAGCACACCTGACACTCGTATGGCAAGAAAGCAATGTTGATTTCCTTTAGAGTTTTTATTTTTCGGGCTCCTGTCGACTTGCATAAATCGTTAAACAACTCCTCCGGGCATACTGTGGACAATAGATTAAAATTGAATGGGTGAACACAAATGATGAGGCTATAAAAGTGGGTTTGTAAATGAATAAACAAAATGATAACGTACGAGGAGGTATGACTCATTCTGCATTGCACTGATTAAAGTATTATTTATGTACAAAAATACCAGCAAACACAAATCACCAGCACCTTGGAAACATTCACAAGATTATAATTGGTTAGTAAAAAGCATCCGCCGCCAACCGAACAAAACCAATGCACGCGCAATTTGACACACATTTGCTTATGTATATTAACACAAAAAAGAATAACAAATCACCTGTTCCTCGTACGGTATAAACGCGATATTGATCTCCGTGCATGCTTTCATGTACTTTACGACGTTAGCCTTTTTAAACATCTGAAATATGTCGTTTGGAATGGCTTCATTCCGCAAATCAAATAATAATAAATAATAAATTCGGGAAAAAATGACAACAAAATGAGAATGGAAAACCATTACGGTTATTTACCTTCAGTAAAGTAGACGTGTGCGGCACGATATAGCGGCCGATTCGGGTGCTCAAAATCTTTCATTAGTGCTCGCACCGACTCTTCGGACGGCGTAATCAAGTACACTGCGTCCATGGTGGGCAGTGGCTCGCGTTTCTTGTGGATGTCTTCCACGACTAAAACATGACATAGACAAGTTACGTTGAAACCAAACACAGGTAAAATCATTGAAGTACTTACGCGTGATTCCCTCGGCGCTGATGTCATGCATTTTGCAACAAGCGGACACCATGCGCATGGCCAGTTTGTCCACTACCAGGATGCGCCATTCTACACCAGCTGCCTTTCCGGCTACCGGTTTCTTGCTGGCTGGTCCTTTGAAGCGGACCACTTCATTCATAATTTCTGCAAACACATTAGAAAAATTAAAACTAATAAAACAATTTATTGGCTAGAAAAATAGGTAAACAATATCTACGACGCAATGAAATGTGTGCGCAAATGACGTCAGATTGTTCGGCGCATGTGTCAACCCACGGAGAACTCCTGTCGCCCGTGCCCCGTACAAATCGATAATAATTTTCCGCAATCAAATCTTTTTTGCAAAGTGCGTAGCAAAGCCAAAATTCATTAGTCATAAGTTTTTATTGTTAAATAATCGTTTTTCAAAAGCTTTACTACACATTCAATGAAACAAACATGTGATAATAACAAAAACAATGACTAACTGCCCGTTTAATAATTTCTAGGGCGTTTTGAATGATGATCATTAATGTTCCCACCAAGATTCAGAACCGTTTCACCGGTGTCCTGTGCACTGTTTTCCCGACTACACAGCACATTTCGTGAAACGGCGGGTTTGTTTGAGTTTTTTTGCATACTTGGGAGCAGAAAAAGCTTTTTAAATTAATTAAAAATACTCACTTTGACCGACTTGCACTTTCAACGCCATTTTTTAAGATTCTTCGCGTTCGACTGCACGGAATTAATTTGTATCTTTTGACGTTCGTTTGACTTGACACATATATTTGTGTGTGTGTGTGTAGGTGTGTAGCAACAATGACAGTTTCATCTTGCGTGTGTGTGTGGTGTGGTGTTGCCTCCTTTAAAATTATCAAATGGTCTAAATTACGTAAATTTAATCATTTTATTGGTTTATTTTCAGCGGTTCATTTAAATGGTTATGACTTTTTGCATTAAAATTACTGACAGCACAAACACATACATGTAAACAATGTTTTATAAAAACACTGATTTTTAAGAAATTATATACATTTTATCACTTCATTGTAGATTTGCAACAGACAGCATAAATGTGAAAAAGGTAAGAAATCAACGCAAAAATGCACACTGTAAAAATAAAATGCCACACATAACCCTAAAACATACACAAGTTTGACATCTCTGGATTCATTTTGATTTGTGATTTCAACTATTTCTCATTTCCTTACTTTTATGTGCGTATGTATTAGTCATTTCTGAGTTTTTACATTCTATTAAAATGTTAAAATTTTGAATTACCTAATTTCAGTGATTTTGGTTAGGGTAAAGGGTTTTGTTAAGTAATTTTAATAGGTGGTCCCAATATTGTAACGGTGGTGTTACGAGGTGGAGAGGGAGCTGAAAAAAATGTATTTAGCCGTACGTAATAGTGGCGACCATTAAATACATATAAATACATGTGTGAACTCAAGTAAAAAACGCAGCCTTTTCCTCTATTTCCATAAAACACTGACGTTTGACATATAAAATTAAATAATTCAAATTTGATGTCATATTGTTATTAATGAATTTAATTTGATTTTTCAACGATTTGGAATTACAAGATTACATCAAAAGCTCAAAATACCATTAATTCTGCTGTAATTTTTTTTTGATACACACTACTAAAAAAATAGTAAAATTTACTAATACATATACAAAATCGCTATGTTTTTTTAAATGAAAAATGAATATTTTTTAAAATTTAAAATTAATTACGTTTGATCCATAGAAAAACTACAGAAGTAAAGTTATATATTATTTGTTCTCGTTTGACAGCTTAAATATAAAGCCGATGAAAATGTGGTAGTGTGTGTAAAATTCAAAATGCCGCGCTGCCGAAGGTAGTAACAGAGGCGACACAAATCTAGTTATCCATAATTCAATACTGAAATGCACACTTTTAAAACTAATATATCGATACACTGTGCTAGTCGATTCGCATACATACATGCGATTGTGTAACTACACAATTTTGAAATTGACATTTAGTCGATATCATGGCTTCATTGCAATTTGCTAATGTTACCCTGTCCCTGTGGATCTCAGTGGTTTGATCACACTCACACTACTCTTCGTAAACGCACTCCAATCACTCAAACTCACCACAAACATGGTGCTACCCGATGCGAATTTCGACGATTCGACCGCGCATCGACCGCACCATTTCGACGACATAAAATTGAACTCTCCTCGCTCTCCGAGTCCCCGCCGTCGCGTATAGAAAATTAACTCCATGAACAATTCATCGCGTTCGCCATTTTTCTCAATTGATCGCGTTTTAAGTGCGTTTTGAATTCAGGAAAAGTGATTTTCTAATTGCACTGTGATACCGCAATACGCCAAAAACATTTCCAGTACAATCGCGGTATTTTCCTTTAAAACAGTAAAAGTGTGCTGGAACCCAAGATGTCCGACGGACTGAATATCGACAGCATTATTGCAAGGCTTTTGGAAGGTATATATATACAGAATTTTCACATACCCACGACACGATAACGCGCAGCACCACACCAGCCGCGCAGCCAAAATGTGTGCTTTTTGGGGTTTGGTCAGATGGCTGAATGACGTGTTTTCGGTGAGCACAGTATTCATTGTGTTCGCATATGGGCGCTTCGCTAGCTCGGATTTGTGTCCCTGGCATCTTCGTATCGGAATGTACGCGCAACAAAATGCACACACACGCTAAACGCGCGGCGATGCTGCTGATGTCTACGACAAAAACGACGGGGTTATGTATTTCTTTTTTTCTTCTCTTTTTGTGATAATTGACGTCACGCATTGTCGTTTGGACACACCGCAGTGTGTGTGTGTGTGTGTTTTTGTATGTGTTAGAATTGTCAGGATGTTGTTGTGATGCAGCTGAAGAGCCACCGCCTGCGAAGAAATTTTAATATTATCGAACACGCGCTGTGCACACGAGGGGCACTCTCTTCTCGCGCAATCAATATGTTAAATATCGCGAGAACGCTCAGACGCTGTGAATTGCACTAATAATCGCAAAAAAATAAGTAAACTGTAAATATAAACACTCGACTATCTGTATTTATTATAATATGAGTTATAAACAGTTACCTAATTATAAGTTGGAAGAAAATAAGCATACTGAATACTGATGCTTGGGCAGCAGCAAATTTAAATGTTAAAACAATTGCATTAATCTATAATTATCGACGATTTAATGGTCAATTTTCCTTTATTTTTACTGTATACTTGAGGAAGACCTAATAAGCAATGCAGAGCATTCTAAAAAAAATGTTCAGACTTGTATTATTTTAAGTAATAGTCGGTTTGTATTTTTCACCGTTAATCAATATATTCTTTACGTTTTTGTTAAGACGCATTTCTTTTCTACTCGATGATTCAAGCAAAATTTTTAAGATTCCCATTTCAAACATCTGCGCTCTGATCATTATACTCAAATGTAGTAGTTGTTGTTGTTGTGGTTGTATCTGCACAGCACTTAACTTTATTTAAATTCTACGCGATGATATCATCTCTGTTTAGTTTAATTTGCATTGCGGCTAACCTAAAATCAACGATTCCGTACATTTCCGGAAATAATTTACGACCGTGTTGTTTATAATTAGGATCAAGGAGAGCGCAGAAGGTCCTAAATATAGAAATCGGATTTGAGTAAAGCACGTATTTATTGCTTTCGAGTGTATTGTTTTGATTGATTTCAAGGCCATGCAAATTAGTGAATGTTTTGCTCGTTTTGCTAAAGAAGTTTTAAATAAGCAACGCATGTCTATAAATCTGAATTGATGTGCTGATAACGTCCGTCGATTTGGTTCATGGACGTATAGTTATTGGGTTTTAAAGGATAACGTGAAAATTGTATTAGCTCCTTTTATAGGTATTGCAATTCTAGATGCATATGCAAGAGAAGCGCGCCCAGAATTCGTTGTTTGAAAACAAGCGTTCATTGCCATTGTGTGACCTTTTCACTGATTCGATGAGCAAGGTGTGTGATATCAGAGTTTTGTGTCAATGACCTGATGCTTCAAATTAAGTGTCAGACACTGCAGTCAGAACCTGTTTTATCGTCAACAAGCTATTAAATGGCAATAAACATTTCCAATCAATATCTGATTGATATGCAATACATTATTGCTATATGCTAGTAAATTTAAAAAGGACATCACATAACCTTAATTTTCCGTGATGTACAGCAAAATAATTATTATTTTATCAAATATATATGTTCTCACTCTTTCGCTCTGTTGATTTCTCTCTGTTGTTGCGTGAGTCATAATATCAATAATATTTTTTTAACAAAAGGCCAATTTATAACCACTTTATTTCTTATCTTACACACATACACACACACATTATAATTTCTCTATTACGTATTTTTCATGATTTCAATAGTTCGTGGAGCAAGACCAGGCAAGAATGTGCAGTTATCTGAGGCGGAAATCCGCGGGCTCTGCTTAAAGTCACGCGACATTTTCCTATCGCAGCCCATTCTATTGGAACTCGAGGCTCCGCTCAAAATTTGCGGTAAGTTTCTGAATACCAATGTTTTTGAAGACCGTAATTTTTTATATTAAAAATATATATGATTTTTTTTCTACAGGTGACATTCACGGACAATACTACGATCTATTGAGATTGTTCGAGTACGGCGGTTTTCCACCAGAGTCCAACTATCTGTTTTTGGGCGATTACGTCGATCGTGGAAAGCAGTCGCTGGAGACCATCTGTTTGTTGTTGGCTTACAAGATCAAGTATCCAGAAAACTTTTTCTTGCTGCGCGGAAACCATGAATGTGCAAGCATTAATCGAATTTATGGGTACGTGTTATTTTGTTTGTGATAAGAATTTTGATGTGGAATCACGTAGCACAAACGATGTTGTTTTAATGAATTCAATGTAATTGTTGCCGATGTAAATTCTTGGTGTCGATGCAACTTGCAGACTAATGTTTTTAGCGAGCAAAACTCGACCGAATAATTGAATTGTTTATTTGCTGCTTTAAAATCTAAAATTACAGATATTACATAAATAATTCATATATAAACAATAAACATACAAAAATGTTATGTTTAATTGTTTATACAATTTATAGAGATTGTTTTTAGTATGTGATACGATATTAGATAAACCACTATATACTAATTTTTATTATAAAAGCTGTAGAAATTTTTATATATTTTCCAGTGAATATTATTCTTGTATTTGTTTTATTATTCACTGTCAAGCTCATGTGCAATGTTATTTTATTTTTGCCGAATCTAGAGGTATCCGCTGTGGTTTGTGTCCCAGCAGGACATTATTTAATTGTCAGCGCTGCTAACAATAATTATAATGTATTTTTTACTAATCTCGAGTTTGTTTTCTAGATTTTACGATGAGTGCAAGCGACGATACACAATTAAACTGTGGAAAACGTTTACAGACTGCTTCAACTGCTTACCGGTGGCCGCAATCGGTGCGTATACTCAAAAATAACACTATATTTCCTATTGTTATTTTATTTTCTTTATTATAGTTGACGAGAAAATCTTCTGCTGCCACGGCGGTCTAAGTCCCGATTTGACGTCAATGGAACAAATCCGAAGAATCATGCGACCAACAGACGTACCCGATCAGGGTCTGCTCTGCGATCTGTTGTGGTCCGATCCCGACAAGGACACGATGGGCTGGGGTGAGAACGACAGAGGTGTCAGTTTCACATTCGGAGCTGAGGTATGTTTTCTATTTAATTCCCTTTTATTTATTACATATGTAAAATTTACCGATAATAATCTTGCAGGTTGTTAACAAATTTTTGCAACGACACGACTTTGACCTGATTTGCCGGGCTCATCAAGTTGTTGAAGATGGCTACGAGTTCTTTGCCAAGCGACAATTGGTAACGCTGTTTTCGGCTCCAAACTACTGCGGTGAATTTGACAACGCAGGTATGTAGATATATTCTCTATTTTATTTTTTTAAATAGCACGGTCTTAATAAACAATTTTCTATGCCATGTTCTATGTAGGAGCTATGATGTCGGTGGACGATACTTTGATGTGCTCCTTCCAAATTTTAAAGCCAGCTGACAAACGTAAATTCCAATATGGGGGCTTAAACGCCGGCCGTCCTGTGACACCACCGCGTGGTGCTAACAATAAAAATAAAAAGAAATAAATCTTATCTATTCACCACCCACCACCCCCTAATTATACATAAGTGTAGAGAAGTTTAAGTTTGTTTCGCCAGTACACACATACATACAATTATACACTCACATACACAAAACGAAACAACAACAAAAATTCAAATCATTTTTTATATTTATATAATTTCGTTTTTGCATAATTTATTTATTTGCGAATGTCAGTTAATTTCATACGCTTTCTTTTCGTTTGTTTGTTGCGTGCATGAGCGTGTAAGTTTAACAACAAATAAGCAATTTAGTTTATAAAACTTTACACAAACACCCCCACACACACACACATAATGTATAGTTAACGTGTTGACATAACCAAACAAAATAAAAGCATCGTCTTGGTTCAAAACAAAATCATGATTATATTATTCTAAACACGTTTACGTTTTTGTTATTATTATCTATATTATTTGTTTTTGTTCAATCTTTCATTTTTTTACACGCACAATGTGAATAATTTATATCTTGCCTGCACAGATTCACATACATACACAGACACAAAAACACATACAAACAAAATCACACCGACTCAAAAAGATCGTTTCAATATACGTATTTCATTTTTGTTTGTATACGTTTCCGCGCGCTGTACACAAACTAACACTATTCTGCCAAGTATCAATAAATTGTAGGAAATTATATATGCTTGCAATATTAAGGTGTCGTGTCGATTCGCTGGCCGTCGGCTGACCTGTCTTTTAGTTAATATTTATTTTCTTGTTGTTCGGCTTGATAATTAGACCAATTAATAAGAAAGAAAAAATATTCGGTTTTATTTTGTGTGAATCACAACAAACTCTACAATAAAAAACATATTATTATTGCTACTTGGTCGATGATTATTTAAATTACTTACTTTTCTTACTTACCGACTACAAATTCAAAATTCAGAACTTTTTTTCAGCATGAATTTGAAATGCTCAATTGGTTTCTTAAGATTGCACTCGTATCTCTATCTCTATATCTAACTCACACACCTACACTCTATCTTGCCGTCTCGTTCCCAGCTAGCCATCTCTAAACAAAAAAAGAAAGAACACATCAACAACAACAAAACAAGAAGAATCGAAAACATTCTGAATATTTTAAATATATTATTTTATTTATAAATACCTTATTGTTAATACCGAACTTTAAAATGATTAATAAATATTCGTAATATAAATACAAACAATACAATAATACTTTTTGGTTGCATTTGGTTCATAAAGAAAGAGTTGAATTCCAAATCGATTTATTAATAGACAACCGGATAATTTTAGGACTAACTTTGTTCTAACCGGTGATAAGTAGTACAAGACATAATTTACAGACTTATAATAAGCTAAACGAGCTGCCTCGAACCATAAAACCCGCCTAATTTAGACCCATTTAGAGTTGTTTAGATATCACAGAACGTGGACCAATTCGACGTATATATGATTTTTTGCATTCAGATAGACAATATATATTAAAATATAAGAGAACTAAAACGACGACACTGATAATTTTGTGTAGGGTTCGTTGTTAAGCAGAATTGCGGAAAATTATACTCCCAACTTTTTTTTAAACTTGAACCGAGATAACAATATGTCGTCGACGAAGGATAAAGTAGGTCATTTTGTGGAAATGATGCCGCTTTGTTTTTTTTAATATCTACATTGAACTTACTCCCGAAAAAACCGATTCTTTTTTATAGAAGTATTTTATCCTCAGTGAACGACGTATGAAAATGAAAAAAATCCTGTTCCGGTTCTATTCTGCTCATGAACCGATCCAAAACCATTAATTAAAATGTGTTAAATTCATCGTAAACCGCAATCATAGATCCATCGGTTGACCACTACGGTTCAGTGACCGTATCGTTGTCCCCTCGATTTTATTGACAAAACTTGTTTTTGCTGTGCCAGACATATAATGTCCCAGATGTAACCTTGTGTGATGGTGTTGGATGCTTCCTCATTGATGCCAGTTTATTTGCTTTAATATGTTAATATATTATTATCAAAGTATTTATTTTATAATTTAATTTGTTTTTATTTATAAAGAGTTGACCATCATCTCCGGCTGATAACAAAATGTGCGGATCTTCAGTGGTAAACAGTGTGTCCAAGCATTGTGTTGTATCTCCAGAACGGTGGCGTGCCACACTTTCATTAAAAAAACAAAACCTGGAAGAAATATAGTCACCGATTCGTGTACAAGAAGCCAGATGATGACGATCGGTTTCCAGTTGCATCGGTTTCCATTGATGTTACTAAAAATGCAATATCCCAAATATGGGGGGGGGGGGCGTGCGTCGCAGCTGTTCAAGTTTGGCATAGAAGTTAGGTGGTACAACCAGTTTTCGAATGATCGGTCCAGAGTTCTCGCAGCCTGTCAGCACGAAAACCATGTTATTTATTCGTTACCGATTGATGGAATCCAAAACTATCGACCATCAGAGTCGGGAAAATTATAGATAAGGTACTTTGGCACTAGTAGCAGGCTCGTACGTCCCGTGTTCGATAGAGATCGAAACAGCACCGGATACACACTGGGTTTCAGTATCCAAATAATAAGTAAAATAATACGTTTCGAGCAGGTGATACACGGCCCAATGTGAGAGTAATTGCGTTCCTGTTATATGAAATATAAAAATAAAGAAAACTATATCATGGAATGTAGTAGCTTTAGCTTAAGCAATATGGCTTTAAAAAAATGGGATTTTCTCTATGATTTTTTGTTTTTGAAATTGTCTTCCTTAAAAACACATTCCCCCAAAAATAATTGAAAAGGGGCGATGTTAACCTAAAAACCATTATGTTATTATACTGTGATGCGTTTAATAAGGATGAATAAATATTTACAAATTAATTTTACTAAAAACCTGTGCTGTAATGTTGATGAAATATACCTAAACTACAAATCAAACGGTGTGTGGCCGCAAGCGCCAGTCTCAACACCGCCCAACACGCAGATGACATAGGCGCTGCAATTATTAAGAGCTTA
>JAAAKO020014553.1:0-16645 GCA_010015015.2 Bolitophila cinerea
GAAATTCGAACACGAAAGGACCGAAAATATATAAAATATATATTTATATATATATATATATATAAATATATATATAGATTTTTTAAGTTTTAGCTAAAAGAGAGACAAATAGTGACATAGGTTCAGCTGTTTCAATTCACATTATCTGCAGAGACTTGATGAGTCTACCTGTGCTCGCATTGTCAATAAGTGCTTATTAAAGCAATGACCGTTAAGCACATTTACAATCGTCTGAAGCTTCCTACGGTTCATTTCTTTAATTTTTTCGTCGTCTTTTGTTTTTGGTTTGCAAAATAATGCTCTACTATACTACCATTGTATAGAATGCATTTCTTGAATGCGGTTCATTATTTCATCGCGTTTATTTGCCCGCGTGATGCTTCCGGTTGAAGAAGGCTGTAGTGAGAATGTAAGAATGATATATATAAATAAAGAAAAAAGTGCACGCTATATAGAAAAAAGATTTTTTTTAAATTATTGAGTAGTATTATATAAATAAATATATAAATATGCTTCAAAAATGCCGACATTATGTTTAGCTTGAAAATGAAAATTATTATATATTTTTTAAATAATATTTGAAGAAACATTTTGTTTGAAGATAATTTTCATACATAAAGTTGTGTGTATATGGGAGTGATAATGAAATACCTGCAATTTTCTTAAATAACTACAAATGTATGTTTTATATTGTATTGTGGTTTGTTTATAAATGCCCCAATGTGTAATTGCAGAGAAATGCACAGGGTCCACAGCACCATACAGCTTTACCCACAAAAGCAGCCAGCATAGAATGCTGGTAAAGCATTACGTTTTGTTGTTGTTTTTTGTTTTATTCATGAAACGCACGACTAATCTACTATGACAACGTATTTTATATAGTGCAGCAAGAGGCTTTTTAGCGCGCTCAAAACGTGTAAGCATATTAAAAAGTAAAGGTGTAATTATTGTACAATATTAATAAAATTATTAAAATTAAAATGTGTTATTTTATTTGAAAATTGTATCATTACTATAACACACCTTACTATTTTTTCTTATTTTTACAAGCTAAAACTATATATATAACCTACCAAATAAATAAAAAATAAAACAATATTTTATGCAATTAGATTTAATTATTTTTCGTTAAAATATAAAGTATAGTGTTTGTGTGTACCAGTATAAATGATAAAAAATAAAAATTCAAAATATAATTGTATCTTGTTGTTGGATGTTGGGTAAATAGTACGCCAATAAGAAATGTAACATTTATCAGGCCCCAATAAAATATAATGTGTGTGTGTGTTAGTGTGTTTGGTTTTGCATGATATTTTAGTGTTCCTTTGATGTGTTGTGTTGGTTATAGTATTGAACTTCGATGTTTCAAGAACAATCTTCTTCATTGAAATGAGGAAATATCATCTGCATTAACTAACTAACTGTTAATCGGTTGACGACAAAGCACCGGGACGTTGGAGGGGCCTAAACCAACTATCACTGTTGCTCGATAGTTACTGCTCCTCATCACCGTCCCCGGTCTCAAGCTTGATCTTTGAGAAGTCAAACTCCTCACCAGTGCCACGCTTGAATATGTCCAACACATCCAAGCAAGTGGTCTCAAAGTGTGTCGTAGCATCGTACGACTCCGAGATAAAGATCTGTGACTCGGCACCTAGATCGGATGGTGTCATGTAGTCAGAGACTGACACAAACTTGTGTGCGATTGGATGTAGCAAGGCCAGTCCATGACTGATCTCTGCCTCTGGATTGTCAGTCTCCACGGTGGTGGACACCATAGCGATAAACCAACCCTTAGCAGCAACCTGGTGATGGTGGCTAACGACCGAAACGTAAATGTCAGACTTACGATTTACCTGCTTCTGTGGAATAATTATCTGGGTGGACAAAGCGTCCTTAGTGTTTGCAATTGGGTGATCCAATAGGCAAATGCAACGCACCACCTGTGCCTTCTTGAATACCTAAAAAAACATACAGAATTTAATTAGTAAAAACTAACAACAGGTAATATACAATGATACTTACACGCTCGGGAACATAGCTTGGATCACAGTATAGTTGCTTGCATTTGGCAACCTCAGTGCCAGACCGTACGCCAACAATGCGACCAGTTTCATCGGTTACGACTTCGTCGATTGGCTTGTCCAGCATGTAGGTGCCACCGTAGATGGCAGACAAGCGAGCGAATCCTTGGGGCAACTCACCCAATCCGTATAACGGATACAAGTACGGCGATTTACCGTAGCGGGCTAATGAGTCCGAGTATAGTTTAATGCGATTAATTGTAATGGTGGCCAACTCGTTTAGGTAGTTGTCGTCACGGTGCAAAGCCAACGCATGCCCGGTAAAATCCTGGGTGTTCTTGTCAAGGCCGAACTTATCGTACAGCACCTGCATATTAGCCTTAGGGTCAAAGTCCTTCCATGACTTTGGGTCGTCTTCCTTGAAGTCTTGCACAAAGATAAGGAAGTTACGGAAACGACGTTTCTCGAACATGCCTGTGTACGAATAACCATATTTGTATTTTCTTAAAATTCTGTATTGTTTGTACATTATTTTATTTAGTTATTTTTTTTAAATCGAGACTGAAATAAAAATAAGGTTATCGAAGCAGATAAGCGAATCATTTATGATTTACTGAACAAATACAATTTTTATATAACATTCATCCGCCATTATAATAAATAAATTAAGCTGTGGCTTAAAAAAATATTCACATCATTAATTGAATGTACTCGTTCAAGTAGATCGACCCCAAAATTGCAATTGCATGACGACCACTGGCCAACATCGCAAATCGACCACTCAACAAAGTCCATCCATACAAAAAAAATCCAAGAACATAAGAGCTGTGCGCCGATGCGGTCGCGTATGCAGATCGCGGCGACCTTATGACGTTTGTAGCTACTCATCACGTATACACAAAGTAATCAGAAAAAAATCAATTTTTTCGGGATAGAAAATTCTAAAACAATACTACGTCACCGATGAAACCTACCCATCAAATCGGAGGCAAGAGCCTCCTTCTGATCCACAGGCACCTTTGAGATCTTGTTCCCTTTGTATACGTAACTGCCCTCAATCGATTTGAACTCCAAGTAGCGGGTGACGCCCGTGTGGATCAGGAGTTTCACCAGCAGCCCGTTGGCCATTAGAAACTTCGGGATCAAATCAACGTTCCAGTCTCGGCCACGGCCAAACTTTGCGTCAGGCTTGTCCGCACCAAAACGCTCGAAAAGTTCCTCGAGAGGCGTGATAGACGCCGATTCGCCGCCATAGTACTTGTTTCGGTCAATGTGGAGCACTTTTTTGCCAGACACCGACAGCATACCACTCAAAATACACTCCTTCAGGCCGGTGCCCAGGACGATAGCATCGTATTCCTCATCCATGTTGATGTTGTTGACTCGTGCGGGTTACGTTTTACAAATGAAATTATAGTCACTGGATTACTTTTTACCGTAATTAAATATGTCCGACGCGATCGCACACAACTTCGCCACTTGCTGTACGTTTTCGTTTTGTAAACGCAATTGTCCAACGTCACTGCGTCGCCAGTGCTGTCGTTTCACAATCTTAGAGAGTATAGTATACTCATAAAAAGATAAAAGTAGTACTATACAGAAGTACGCTTCAGTGAAAAAGTAGTACTAGAAGAGTAAATGTAAATTATTTAGTACATGTAAATTAAAAACTATATGCACATAATTTGATTTTTTTTGTAATATTCATATTATCATTGTTTAATGTAGATAAAGAAGATAACATTCACACATACAACAGACACATGTAATTATGTTTTTGCTAAAAAATAATGATGTAAAATAAACTAACTTAACATTTTTCATGAAATTAGTGTGATGGAAATCACACGTTTGTGTATATAGAAACACTAGGTATATAGAAATACCGTCTATGTTATACAAACACTTTTTAATGTAATAGTTTTACAATGCACGGAAATGTGTATTCAAATACAATTTATTATGTGTATTGACACAGTTCTTTGGGTGTTTTGAAACACAATATAACGTGTATGAAAACACAAAAAGGCAATAAATTTCTTAAAACCAATACAATTTATTTATATGGCGGTTTAATGTATATGGAAATGAGGAATAAGAATAAAATAATATAAAAAGGAATTACGGCAGGCTGGGTAGTATAACAGGAGTACAGTCGAGAGCCGACATGAGGGTAGTACAAATACTCCATTCGGAGTACGTTCGACAGCACTGTGCGTCGCCCAGTGTGGAGAGTTTGAGAGAGAGAGAGTGTGTTTCAAGACATTATCGATGAGTAAGTTTATAGTTTGTTGCATGTTATGTTGCATTTACATTGGCATAAAATATTAGACCGGTAATCAACTTTTTAATTTATATTTATATCAATATATTTAAATGTACATGAGTTTTAGGTCTAAATGCGAGGTTTTTTTTCATTTATTTTTAGCGGAATTAAAAGTTTTGCCAAAAGATTTATTTGTGCACATGTATGGGTATATTATTCCTTCTATTCTAATAAGCGAAGTCTGCCATTTTATATACATGTGCAGAAACAAAGAAACAAATCAATCACGAAACAGGTAATTCGGATAAACGGCCCATTCGGCTAAAAGACCTTTCAGTTAAACGTCCATTCGGCTATTTTACTAAGGAGATTTAGAACATCAATGTAATTTTATATCAAATCGCTTCTTCTTTATCACAAAAAAAAGTCCTTGATTGAGGCAAATCGAATCAGTTTTCTTACGCCACTAAAAAATGTAGCAAGTGTTAAACCAAAAAAAAACGGGGGTATGAAAACACTTGAGACTTGATTCGACTAGATTTCTATTCGACTAGATTGCTTTAAGCTTAATATTCATTTTGAAAACTGTGCCATCGGTTTAGCGCATAAGCAAGATGGAAATATAAAGTTGAAATATAAAGCTGCATGTGCAAAAGGGACGAGTGTTTCTTGCAAGGATATCTGCTAAGAAAAGATTTGAGCTTGCAGGCGAAAAAAATTTTTATACGTTTTTTCATTGTATATAGTATTGTACATCTAATCTACAATTAAAAGACTGCTTAATGTATTTGTGGAATATAAGATTTAAAATCGCATGATTTTTAAAAATATAATCGTATTATGTCTTGTTTCCACGTGTTTTTATGCGTGTTTTTGCTTTTTTAAAAACGCTAAGAGAGAAAGTCTACACACAACAAAAACTTATGTATTTGAAGGTCTCCACACAGCTAATTTCTCATTTCTCATTGTACTCTCGGCTGTCAATTCTAGATTTTTTTAGTTGTATTTGTAAGTTGATTGAGGTCGGTATCCTCGTTGCTATTCCGTACGGTTCTTCAAGTATATTATTTTATATCTTTAATGTAACTACACACGGGTTTCTTAAGTTTAAATAACGAATCATTGTAAAATAAACCAAATTACCAAAATCTGTGTATTGTGTGAGTGTGTCCGACTGTGTTTTTCCGTTTGCAAACTAATAGTTTCTATATAATATATGTGATTCGGCTTAGTGCATAGCGTTGTGGTGATCCCGTTGTCTCGCCAGCTCAAATATATTATTGTATAGGTATTTTTATGTGTATATATGAAAATGTCTTGCAGCGCGCGGCGATGGTGCAAGAATAATAATACTCCCAAGTCTTTCTCTACTCTGTGTGTGTTGTTGTGTGCGTGTAAAAAGTGAGTGAATTATAAAATTATAATCGCTGCGATTTTTATGTGTGTGTTTATGTTTTTTATATAAAAAATATAATTGTGCTTTGCGTTCCCGAGGCTCTGCACGTTTCATCGTAAATTGCTTACATATTCTTGATACTATAAACGAAAATCGTAGACACTGCAGCAGATTTGCACCTGAATCCCAACCGCACCAGAGGTATGTATTAGTGTGTGTGTGCCTTAAGTATATGTGAATAAACAGTACAGTGCAAAGCCCCTTAGACTAAACTATAACTGCACAAAGAAGTATAAATGGTACACTGATTATGTAAAATTAATGTATAGCGCTGTTGCGACACATTATGCTCTATGTGAGGTTATTTATAGTTGCGGAATGCATCCATTGAAATGATTGTGTGAAGGTAAACAACTCAGCCGCGTCTTACTGATCGTGTACTCAAATGTATAAAATATAATGTATATATGACCGACCAATAGTCTTTACACAGAGCTTACATTGTTTAAATCATGTATGAACTTGGTATGCCTGTAAAAGGTAAGAGATCACGCAATGATAGTACAGAGAACAAAGACAAACGTTGTATACCGTACCTCAGTACCTTTTCATGCAATAATTTCATTCTTCTATGCTTGTTTTGAGAAATTTGTTAAATTATCACTTGTGATATTTTACAAAACGAAAAACTACTTTATCTTCTCTAAGAAAATCAAATTCAAATTAATTTATCTAATGTATACATATTGGATCGGATGGGGGAGTCTTATCTTATCTGAAAAGAAAACAGTACTTGAAGGCAAGTGCTCACTTATGGTGTCTAAGAGCTTTATTAAAATGTTATCAGTTGTGTTGATAAATTGTCTATTAACACCACAGTAATACTGATAACAATCTACAACTGCGAAAAGAATCGCCGCTGTCTCAAACAAGAAAACTCTATAAATAGCTCCCAGAAATGCGTTCTGTCTCATATGTGTTCAATCAGCTGTGTGTGTTGGGCGTGCAAAGCTATTTTGATATCTGTATTTATTTTAACCACAAAAATAACAATATACAGTTTCGTTTGGTGTTAAACTCGGCCCACGTCCATGTGTTACATCAGAACAGTGTCGATAATTCCATATGCGCGCGCACAATTGACCTATTTATTAACCCGAAAACAGGCTTATCAATTTAGTATCGGTTTATTTTGTACATCTCTATGAATTTGGTATTTTCATCTGGAATGTGTGCGCCTACATATAACTCATAAATTTGATTTGTAAGATCTGCAAATAGTGGGCCGCTGGAGAAGAAATGATAAGAAATAACAACAGTTTGTTTTAGTTATTTACTCGCAGTAGAATTGTTTTATCAAAAAGTCTTCTTTTACTGATAATTTTCTTGCTAGAAAAAAAGTTTTCTTTTAAACGTGACACGAGCACGCCTGATGGCTCAGGCCCATAAATTATAATAAACAACTATAAATAAATCACAACAAGCCCTCTATTATAACCATAGATTTGTGTAACTTTGTTATTCAGTGAAAGTTTATTTAGTAGATTAAAAATGTTTGAATTAGTTTTTTAAAATAAATAATAACCATTTCTGGTTGCAGAAAACTTCCATAGTCTCCGAATGAAATTTTAGAGCCCTCCGTATATATTTTTTATGTCCACCTCACTTTCAAGTGATAACTTTTTTAATATATAACGTTCATTTAAAAAAAAAATGTGACCAAAATATATGTTTAGTTACAATAAATAAATAAATGTTTGTTAAAAATTTGTTTGTTACAATGAATATTTTTATTACCATGAATACATTTTAGTCACAAAAATAAATTGTTACAAAAAATTAGGTATTGTACAAAAAAAAGTTTTGTTACAAAAAAAATGTATGTACTTACATTTTTGTATTTATTTGGAACAAACAAAAATGTTTTTTTGTAAAATTTATTATTTATTTTGGACACAATTTGTTTTGTGGGCACACTGTATTGTTAGCCATGTTTTTTTAAGCTAACACAAAAAAGAAACAATTTTGATAAAATAAGAAGAATTTTGTGTTTTTTTTAAAATGTTTCCTAAATGGCGTTAAATAAATAAAACCTCTAAATCGATAAAAATTTTGGCCAACAGACAGTAATTAAGTAAGTAATGTATCGTAGAACGTCCGTCTGCCTGGCTCCACGACTGATACCTAACAGTAGGATGACGTAAAAAAGCAAACGTTTGATATCAAAGAAAACCACGTTGAATTGGCAAACTCTTCTATTTATGTTTGTACACTGTTTTTATATGGCTATTTTTCCAATTCAACTAAGAATATCACTTTTTCGAACAATTTCGAACGTTCGCCTTTTTACGTGATCCCAATGTAAGTCCGATTACTCTATTGTCTATTTGACAAATTAAAGGCACTTTTAACGAAAAAACTTCAACAGATCTACTAACATAGATTTCATCCTTATGAAATTTTCACATCTGTTTATTACCCTTATTTCGGCAGTGTACTTTTAGGAGAAAACGGGCGTTCTTTTTATCACACATTTTTCCTCTTTATACATATTAAATCCGTTTTCCCATAAAATCTGGGCTTGTTTATAAGTTTAAATCAATTAAAAATAAATAATATAAACTATATAATCTGTGAAAAAAGTTTTGGACATTTTTAGGCAAAAATCTTTTGGCTAAAAATAGATCTATTCCTATGTGAGATATAGTGGCCGGTATACGATACAATAGATACACCAGACACGTGACCATTTTGTGGGTTCAGAGTCGTTCACAAAATAATCTTCAAATTTTGTTCCAGCACTCGCAACACATTCCCGATTGTTGGGACTTAGGAGTCCTAATTCACCTTGAAGCGTCATATATTTTACAAGGGAACTATTTATTATTTTTGAGATATCTCTAAAAACAAAGATTATTTTAACTATAATTCGTCATCTAACTGGTAACACCATACTCGAATTGGTAGTATAATTATTTCAAGGCATCAATCCCCCGTAGTTCGAAAACGTATGACCATTTCAGGAGGCTATTTATAGCAAGATAACCCTACTAAATTAAAGTGCATATCCGATAAACACTCGATGAATAATGACTCGTCTGTAAAGAGGATTTGTCAATGAGCTGATTCTGTGCGTATCTATTGGCGATGTAAGGCTTTGTTTTAGACTTCTTCCTTTTCTATACAACACTTTTTAAAGCCAATTATGACAATACTGTTTTCATTAATTCCGATTCAATGTCAATTAGCTGACTAAAGATAAATATTAACTAGCTAAAAATATCGTCGGCATGCAGGCCTCGAAGTTTGGGTCCATTATGCCTCCCGCAGTGATGCTGTTTATACAGGAGAAAAACAAGGATCACTCTTCAACAAACTATTTGGATTGCTCTATAAAAGAAACGATACGATCCAATTTGGTATTGGAAATAAATCTCGCTTGGTGTGGTTTCCCTTTTCAGAAATATCTTTAATCTAAGCAAGAAGAGAGACGAACATTGGCATGAATAGGTAATGTTCAGCTGTTTTCTTCGTCTATTCACATCCTCTGCAGAGGCTTGAGTCCACTGCTCTGATTGTGAATAAGTGTTGACCGATAAGCACCTTTACAATTGTTTCAAGCTTCTTACGGTTCTTGTCTTTAAATTTGTTAACGTCTATTGTGCTTGGCTTGCAGAAGAATATGAGCTCAACAAGTTAATCTAATTGTGTCAGTTTTGTTTGACATTCATTGACAAGACACCATGCACGATACCGTTTTGTTGGACTTAAGTTATCTTAAAGCCGCATGACTGTCTGAAAGAAACTTTATATGATTGTCTTAAGTACCAACTTCGAGTAGTATGGCTAAAACAACAGCTTGATATACAGTAATACCTTGTATTGAGAAAATTAAGTGGATGTGTTCGCAGTGTTTTTTTCCCAAACCAAATGTCTTTGTTTTAATAAAAAGTATTAAACTTTATGAAAAATTAAAAAAAGTTTATTTTAAATTTTAATCTTTTTTTGTTCACTAAGGTAATTGCGCTTCATGCCTTTATCTTTCGCCATTAAAACTAACACCGTATCATATATTTTTTAGCTCTGACTCTAATTATTACATCTTATTGTATAATAATAATTAACATATTTTTCTATCCTTTTTTTCAGATTTCATCAGTTTTTTTTAAATACATTCAAAGAAGTGTCCGCTGAATTGAGCCTAAGGACAAGGACTCTTCTGTGTAACGAATGTATATATTCTATCGGGCTTTTAGTTTTCTCTATACATATATCACAATATTTATGATATATTTCTGTGTTCTGTTTAATTCGTCGCGTGTGCGGTCAATACAACCTTTTTACCCGTACGTACGTCTAAATGTTGGCTTCCTATAATGACCAATCCGGAGGAACTGAGGAAAAAGATATCAAATCCTCTGCCGACACCATTGAGTGCAGCGGGCAGTGGCACCACACTGGCACACACAAGCAGTACACATCCACCACCACCGACGATCTCACAGCACGTACCGGTGCCCGGAATTCATCAGCATGCAATCGTCGAACCGGAACGCACGTACGTGTTTCCCGGGCTCAGCGGTAGCAGTGGAGCAACCAGTCGTCTGAGTGATGTGCTGGCCACAAGTCGTGGTCACGCCCGATCGGTCAGTCATGGCGGTGGGGGTACATTGTCCACCTCAGTCGGTGCGGCATCCGGACGTCCGCTCAAGTCTGCGATGAAGGGTCACCAGCGAGCACTGTCCCAAGGTCATATATCCGATCGTGGTGGTACCGTTTCGGCGACGGCAACCACTAACGCCAATAGTCAACAGCAACAACAACCCACAACGCGATCGGGACATACACGCGTCGGTTCGAAAACAGATTTTCTACTGCCGCCGGGTCACAAGGATGGCTCCGTACATCGTGAACTCGTTCCGTCTGCCTCGTCGACGGGCCGTGGACACTCACGGCAGGCATCGCGCTCCGAATCGATATACACGTTGCGTCGTGCCGAGATTCCGCCCTGGTGGAAACGTTTTATATGTTGTCGTAGCAACAAGTTCGACGATCGTGGATATCGAGTCGTTGTTCCAAATCACACTGTACCTCCAAAAACGCCAAAGCGTGATCATCCGAACGGTCGTCGGGTTGGCAACAAGATACGAACCACCAAGTACACGTTGCTCTCGTTTCTGCCCAAGAATCTTCTTGAGCAATTTCATCGCGTTGCAAATTTGTACTTTATATTTATCGTGTTGCTAAACTGGTTTATCGATGCGTTCGGCAAGGAGATCGCCATGATTCCTGTGCTGTTTGTGCTTGGCGTAACTGCGATCAAGGATTTATTTGAAGACCGACGTCGACGGGCGTCTGACAAACGGATTAATAACTCATCGTGTCGCGTGTATAATGGGTAAGTCTAATATAGTCTATAGAATATATGTATAAATATACTGTTTAGTAAAATAGTTAAATGGAAAAATCTTTAAATCTGCATAGCAAACTGAATTATACCAATAATGGCAAGCTGTTTTTTTTCTGTAGCGTATAATTGAACGCAATTGAACCTTCACAAATACAACAACAAAACCACATTACAACAGTATATAACTGCGCTTACATCCGCGCGAGATTCCGCGGCGTGTTCCAATCAATTGCTCAGAAGTTGTTTTTTTATGATGATGTTGTTGTTCAATTACTTTTGTACTCCTCAAAAAGTACATTGGTATAGACTATAGTGCATAATGTACTTAATTTCACATATATATACATATACTCAAATCTTGTGTAAAAATAAGCAATGGTTTCGTATTTATGTCGAAGGCGTACATGTCGTAATTATAATTTGTTTGTTTTGAATTAACGGCACTTTGTCTACGGGAGTTTTTTCTTTGTCTGAGAGAGCGCAATTTTATTTGTTTAAAAGTACATCGGATTGCAGCTTATATACTAACTTATGTGTCACTCGAATGTATATATATACAATTACAATTAATAGTATATAATATTGTATATACATACATTCTCACCGCGAAGATCGCTCGTTTAATATGCACGATTCAATTTTTGTGTTGCGCGGCACGATCGTTTGCGTGCACATGCGGCCGACACCGCGCAAAATTTACGCGAAAACCGGTTTTATTGTGCTTTCTAATTTAAAATTGTGTGTTTATATTATTGTGCGGAAAACCTAGAGTTTATACTATACAAGAACACACACATATATACAAATATTTTATTCAGTTATAAAAAAAAAACAATATAAATATTCAATTGGGCACATTTGACACACGATGTTGTGTGACCTTGAATTGTCTATCTATCTCTAAATACTCTCCGCGGGATTTTTGTGGTCAACATATTTGATCGTTGTACTCATTTTTTATAGTATATATTTTCGACTTCACACCAGTATTATATATAGCATAATATATACATATAGTCAGGCGAGATGGAATTTTATTGGGTTTAAACCAAAATATCAAAATTATATACATATGTACTTTTCTATATATTTGATTTCTCGCCAGTAAAGAAAATTTTGCTGTATATTATTTGGCATTAAGCGAACTTTTGGTAATATTGTATGTTCTGTATAACAGTACTTCTCATTTGTTTTGATATACACAGTTTTGTGCTCTTAAAATGAAAAGAACAAAAGATTGTTCAATAATTTTCAAATATTAAAACTATACAACAATGTTACCAAAGATCATCGATGTAAAACTTCTGAAATAAGAAACCTAGACCAACATACAGGCTTGTTGAATATGTAATAAATAAACCCTAATTTCAGTATTACATTTATGAGAATGCGTAATTTCGTTTTATATGTGTCCAAAAAACGCGTTGGAATTGGGCACGGTAGATATGTATAATCTTTAGGTCGTGGATTTGATTCTCGGCAGCGGCAATAGAAATTATTTATCGAGTGTTTTTTGAATATGAACTTTTAAATCTCTAGGTTACTTACTTATCAAATAACGGGACTTTGATGCCTTCAATAATTATGATGCCTCTTGATACAAAATTACTGAAATAGGAATTTTTAAAAAAATAGGAAATTTTGACGCGAGAGAATTTCTATTTGCTTCCATTTCAATTTAAATTCAGAAATTGTGTCGAGTCAGAATTTAAAGAAAATTATATTTTTTGAAAATGTGTCGTTTCATAATTTGTATTTTAGTTTTTTATCTAAATGTTTGATTTTAATTTAAAAAATCTACTTAGTTGAGTTTAGAGTTCTAAACGAAGAACAACAAATTTATTAAAAACAAACAAAATTTACAAATACTATTTTTTTTGTCAGAGATATTATAGTTTTTGCTGGTCTTTCATTTATTTTTGCTACAATTCTGTTTGATATTTGCTTCGCAAAATCAAGCAATACTTCATTTGGAAAAAAAATATTATAATAGCGTGCTAACGCTAGCACTTAGTTTTATTTTATCTACTTATCTAATAACAAAACAATTCTATACGTTGTTACAAAATATAATGTTAAAATTTTGTGTCATGTCACTATTTCTCAACATTTTTTGACATTTCATAATATGTATGAAAAGAAATGTAGAAATGGTAGCTTGAGGTTTAGTACAACGGCTCCTATATATCACATGGAAGAGGAATATAAGAGAGATATTTGTCCGTTGCCAGAATATGGTTAAAAAAGGAATATAATATACTCTTCTGTATTTTCTGGTTGTAGTATAAGAAACCTATATTTGACTGTGACTGTCTCATAATGGTTTATATACATAATCATACTGTTTTTTAATACTACATAAAATAAAAAAATCAATAAAACACAAAAATGCACTATGACATTTTTGTGTTTTATTGATTTTAATGCATTTTATCTATATTAAAGTAGATGAAACCAAAGTTGAAAGGCGTTTATATGCCCACAAATGTTGGTAACAATACGCTTTTTGACATCGAGTATATCATAGACAAATCGGAGTATATCGACTTGAAGATTTACTTGAATTTCTTAAAATATTATTCCATTCCCTGATGCCTCTTCACAAAGGATAAAATTGCATGATTTTATAAAACGGGTTTAGAAAGGATAGATAATAAATAATAAATAATTTGTCTTCATTATTTTACTTTTTATTGAGTTTACCAATAATATAGTAAAAAGTAGAATATTTTGCACATTTAGTAGGAGGTTGAATAAATTAGGATTATTTTCGACAACTCAAACAGTTTAAGATATGAAAAACCTAAATTAATAATATAACTTTTTTTTTAATAAATAACACATTACCTTAAATCAAACAAAGAACGTACTTACATGAATAAGCGGTTTTACCTTTTCCGCATTTAACATAAAAAAAACTAATCAAATCACTATATCCAATGCCAATGATTAGGCATTAAAATGTTATAGTATATACAGTATACACTACCATATCAAATTCAATGAGTTTTCTTTATGCATGTATATATAATACATTCGATTACATAGTATATATATAAAAATATTGCTATATCCATAAAGTGCATAGAAATTTTGTGGTCTCGATCGGTATTCAAATTAAAAAAAAAAGATTCCATTATAATATATGAAAAATTCGTAAATGGGTGAACATAAAACGAAGCAAACACCTGTCGGCGTACAATGTCGTAAAAAGCTTTTCATATTACTCAATACAAACACAAACACACATGCTAAAAATGCGCAATGTCGGGCAAAACATTCGTATTATAACATATTGTATTGATTTTATAAAATGAAATATTAGTACATAAATGCATTTAAACATACCGCGTGTGCATGCATATAATATCTAATCTATATAGTAAAAACAGCTCTCATTTTTACATATGTATAAATATATATTGCTAACAAATATACAAGTATATAGCGAATATTATATTATTTGTTTATATATAATAATATTAGGTATTTGTAAGCGCAGACAGACTGACAGATATTATGCATAGCGTATATGATATTTGAAATTTAGTTATTATTACACACAAACACTAGCACCGATTTTGACCATGGCAACTTTCAAGGATTTCCAGTTTAGCTTAAGCTCTGTGCTGACATTCTTATAATTGCGCTAGCGACAAACACCATAAAATGCCAATAATAAATAAAGTCGTTGATAATTCAAACACAGAGACACACACTAAAGTGGCTTGGAAGCAATGCTAATTAACACTTTTCTAAGACACCTACGCGTAGCAGTTTTGTATACATAGCAAATATGTTTTGCATAGTATACACGTTTAAATACATACAGTGCTTTCAAATTAGGGTCACAAGTATAAAAGTTATAAAGATACATAAGTGTGCAGAAATGTTCTTCTAAAACTTATTAAAAATACTCATACAAACTTTGACTGTATTTCATATTAAATTCTTTAGTTAACAATGCGCAATAGGGTTATACAATTATTAGACTATACATTATAGCCATATAAGGACAAAACATACATATGATTTTTATTATGATCATGATTACATTATGCTTAAAGTACATATGTTTAAATTTATAGTGCATACATTTTTGTTTAACCTTTATGTATTCTAAATAATAATAAATCGCCCTCACAACAAAGTAGAACGCAAAACTTGGTCGTTTTATTTTAATAGGAATAGTTTTGTTTACATAACATGATTACATGCTATAAAGCTATATATCGTATTTGAAAATTGTTTTATTTCTAATTGCCTTTTACAATACGGAATATGCAGCTAATGTACTGTACATACATATATATATATATATAAACTGTAAAAAACGTTTGTAAATATATACTATAATTGGTGGAACATTTATGTAAGCCTCACTTATGGATCATCAGCGGGATTATTTTAAATGTATACAAACAAAAGAGGCAAGTGCTAGAAAAACCAACCTTTGGGTCAGCGACTTCTTGAGATAATTCGGAGTAACGTATTGTTTTTAGAGCAGTACATAGCCGACAATTTACTCCTGAATTGTCCATCTATTTCAGATCATACAAGCACTAAATTAATTATTTTTAACATCGGTATAGTCCCTAGTTTGGTTGACACGCGAAATATACCTTTGTTAAAATCTTCCATAATCTCTTTTCTCTCTCTTATTTTTTTTTGTTAAAATAAGAGTGCAAGATTTTGCGCGGCACATCTAATTGATGTTATATAAAAAGGGAATATTGCGTATTTTTACTTACGCTTTTTTTCAAATCGAAATCTTAATGTTGCCCACCGCTTGATTCTCATTGCTTTTGGTAGGGTAGTTTTTAAAATCACTTAGCGACTTTATTTTTATTTGATTTGTGTGCTTCATGTGGTCAAGTTGCTGGTGTGGTTGATTCAAATTATTTCGAATCAAAGAAATAATGATTTAAGAATGGCGCATAAAATAAAATGTCAGATCTTCCTTTTTCATTCAATTACATTTTTTTTTATTTTAAATTTTTTATTATATATTTTAATTATAATTTATACTATAATACATAATTTTATATACATATTAAAATGGTGTAAATCTTATGGCGCTGATTTTTTAGATGCGCAAAACTTCTGTAAATTTTTTGGTTCTTTTTGGTTCTTGTATATGGGCGCTGTTTTTTTGTTAGCCTAAAAAATATAATTACGGCCGATTTCTTCACCGAGTTCGAACTCGGTTCGAAGCAATAGAGGTATTTCACCCACTAACACATACGCGCAGCTGACAGTTCAACGTCGTGACGCCTTGAATTTTGTTTGAAAAATTGGCGAGTTATAACCTAACAAATTATCGAACTGTCAGAATATTACATTAGTGTGCGAGTGAGCCGTGTACGCATTGTGTATACTAAAAATTTGATGAAATACCACTATAACACTCCGATTTAGCACTCGGATCCATTTCTTCACCGCCTTTTTTTACGTTCGAACTCGGTTTTTAGCACTTGACCGAGATATAACTCTATTTTCCCTGGCACTCGGATTTCGGTGTGTTAACGATGATCGAACGCAGTTTTTGT
>JAAAKO020014564.1:0-16644 GCA_010015015.2 Bolitophila cinerea
TAAAAAATGCACATTTTAGAAACTACACCGAAATTACACTTTAAATTAAATAAAAAGTTATAAATGAATTTCAATTGTAATAAATTCCCAGCTAGCAATTTAGGTTGTGATTTACTTGACTTTAGGTAAACTTTTTGAGTTTACATAAACCAAACACATGATAAGTAAACTGGTTACTCATTTGCAGAATTCAGCCATCTTTTATCAGCTAATTGCCATGTAATAGTTGCCATGATGCGTTATAAATAATTAAATGATTTATAGCTTTTAAGATACATGTTTAGCTTAAAACCATTGATTCTTCATTATTATTGATTGTATGAGTTATTATTATATGTTTAAAAGTGAATAGAGAATGCAAAATATTTATTTTTATTTTATAACCATTTCTCAAATAATTGATATTTTCGAAGGGTACCAATATTTTTCTACGTATAATGCATAACATTATCAATAAAATTTCATTTGCATACAATCTCTCGCGTATAAATGTCGCAATTCAACATTTAAAATTACCTATTTGATAATCGGATAGTGAATGTGTTTATTCCCAAAATAATGGCAGCTATAAAAATCCAAAAATTTTGGAATCAAAAAGTAAAACATTTACCTAACAAGTAAAATTAAAAAGACGAGGTAAACAGTTTACCACCAATTTACGTCGTATTGACGTGTTTAATGTGGTCCTGTGATCTAGTGGAAGTAAATTGTTGGTAAACTTCACCAGATTATTTACTTGTTACGTAATTTGCCTTCATTAGTTGACGTAATTTCCACCAACATTGTTAGCTAAGAGGTACCAAAAACTATGTCTTAAATAAATAAATCTGAAAGATGCCCAAGAATAAGAATAAAATCCAATCCTTCATGCGACAATGGGCCAAACATCATCACGATGCAATTAAATTCAGTCGTTATCTTCCTGATTAAATAAAATCAATAATTAAAGAATTTCAATGCCACTCACATCCGGTTGAAAGGGCAATTAAAAAACAGAAGCATTAAGCATGATTTGTGGAGCTGAGAATCGCGTTGAAGTTGTTCGAAACATAGACCAAATTCGATATCAAAAAGATTACGATGTGTCAAAAAAAAATCTTTGTAAATATTAAGAAGAAAATATAAAACCCTTTCTTTTTTAAGTGTATATTCTCAAATATGAATTTTTAAGCTATTTATTGAAGAGATTTATTTTTATATAGTGCAAACAGTTTTTATGTTATATAGTTTTTAAAAAAAATAAAAAATCAACAAATAAAACATGTTTTCACAGTGTAGATTTTCTTAAAGTTTCTTTTTCTATAATTCTTGCTTGCTGCAAACTACATTTGCATAGTCTGGCCACCAAAAAAGTATTTTCATGCAAGCGCTTGCCGCCAGTGATTTGCTTACATGCAAACGCTTGCATCCGGAACGCTTGCAACGTGTGACTACCGCCCAAATCACTTGGGGCAAGCGCTTACGGCTTTCTGTGCCTGCACATGCAAGTTTTTTTTACCTTTTTTATATTTTGTAAATGGAATTAAAAATATTAAAATAAAATATAATGAAATTTAATGAAATATTCTCAAATAAATAAAATATATATTGCACTCATAGGTTCTTTAATGTGAAAACACAAAAGAAATATACGGGAAATTTCAGCCGAAGTCGCATTATTTTTTTTCTGGAAAAGCTAACCGAGATAAAATCCACTTTAGGGTTGAGGTTTAGCCAGCGATTTTTGAACGGTTCTGTGTAGATATTTATAGGTTGGGTTCAAAAAATCTAGAAATAATCAAAAAATTTACCAAAAAATGAAAAAATATATTGGTCGATGAAAATTACTACATTTTTTAATATATGTGAGCACAGTATTTTTTCTACAGTATTATAAAAATACGTGATTTTACAGAAACTTTACAGAACCACGTTAAAAAAAAACGTTTCTTTTAAAAAAACATTGTTCTTAAAATATTCAAATTTTGTTACTATATACAAATCTTTTTCTTACCATGAATAGATTTTCGTTACAATCAAATAATGTTGTAAGTAAAAGAAATGTTTGTTACCAGATATAAATTATTGGTCAAAAAAAAATACATAAAAATGTCTGTGTGCATTTATACTTTTAATTTATTTTGGTGATTTTTTTATTTATTTGGGCATTTATTTTTGGCTCTCAATTTAGCGTTCACTAAAAAATACAATTTTGTTTTATAAAAAATTGAAAAAAAAAACTAAATAAAAAAAAATCTTTTAAAAATTAAAAAAGTTCCGTTAAAAAATAAAATTTTGTCCGCAAAAAAAAAAAACAGACTCTAATATTTAATGAATGTGCTCTAACTTTTAATGAATGTGCTCTAAGGTAATGTATGTAATGCAGACCTTTTTAATCTAAAAATATTTTACGCCAGTCCCAATTATTTGAGCTACAATCTTTTGAAGGTGTATATATTATATCAACAACGTTTTTTTTTCTAAAGGACCATCCATTTTTGGGTATTCGGCTGTTTCAGCGCGCACATTTCGGCGCCCACATTTCGGCGCGAATTATTTCGGCGAGCACATTTCGGCACGCTCCTTACGGAGCGCACTCTTTGGCGCGCACATTTTGGCTCGTGCATATATGATGTATAATGGTGTTTTGGCATGGGGTACGATTCTACTTCCCAAAATCCGCCCTTTTATAGGGTTTTTATTGTAAAACAAAAATGTGATGCCATTTTTTTTTGATTAAGGTTATTATTCGTTTTTGTTTTTGTCGCGACGATTTTGTACGGACGCATGTTCGCGCCGAAATGTGCACGCCGAAATGTGCCCGCTGAAGTTTGCTCGCCGAAGTGTGCGCGCCGAAACAGCCGCAAACCCCATTTTTGCTAGAATACATTTTTAAAAATTTAGCAAACATTTTTTTTAAAAGGTCGCATAATTTTGAATCTTATTTTTTTTTGTGACATTTATTATTTATTGTGGGTACCATTTTTTATTTTGTTGAACAATTTTTTTGGGTCATTTTTTTTTGGAAACTATATTGTTAGCCATAAAAATACTACGATAACAAAACGTATTACCGGGTTTACCGACATAAACGGTAGGTAACAACTAAAGGTGCCGGTAATGAATGCCCTACTCGCAAACACATCCCTGATTTTTAGGAGTCATAATTTGTCTTGAAATCGAATCTAACGGATTTTGCAAGGCAAATATACATATTTTTTGAGATATCTATATGTACAAAGTATTTTTTGAATACTTTTGGTGGCGCCTTAACGTTTTATATTTAGAGAAGAAAATTGAATGTTATGATTAAATTGTAACAAATTTATTTATAGTAAAATAAGTGAATATCTGCTGATCACACTGAGGTGTAGCTATGGCAATAAAAAAAATTCAACAATACTATACTCTTTAATCTTAAAACAATAAAATTGTTTGATCAAATCATAAATACTACTGAAATTTCAATTCAAACCTTCTTTCTTCTTTTTTTACTAACGATTGAAAAAAGTATATAACGGAAAAACGAGAAATACTTGCGGGTCATTTGTGCCCCAAACACGGTATTTGTGATGAAAAAACAGTCATTTTTGAGTCATGAGTGAACTAAAAAAAACAAGCAAACTGTAAAAGTTGCCATTAAATTCAAACAAAAGCACTGTAAAAAACATGCATTTATTAAAAACGTAAATCACTCCTAATAAAATAACGAAAGTTTTAGGAATATTATTAAATTGCCTTATTTGTTAATTTTTACGTTTTTTGTGGCGTATCTATACACTTTTACTGGTAGTGTAAAAGAGGATATTTTGGAACAACATCAATATTTTTTTCATTTTTCACATCATTTTTTTTACCCAACTGAAGATAAAAAATAAAGCCTTTAATAAATTAAAAGGAATAATATCGGGGTTTTAATATATATGAAATGTATGTTTTTTATAGTAAAGATCAAAGATTTATTGTTGAAAAGCTAACATTAAAGTGTGCACTAAAAAAAATAGTCCCAAAAAAAAAATTGTCCCAAAAAAAATTGTCATAAAAACAAATGCTGTTTAAAATCAATAATAAATGTAACCAAAAAAACATTTTTGTACGTACAATAATTACTTTTTGTAACAATGTATATTTTTATGATACAAACTTTTATTGGTAAACATTGGTAAACATATAGAATGCCTGAGCTCCACGATAAACCACCACGAAAAAAAGTGCTTAGTGGAATTATAATTTTAATTAAATACAAACCCTTAACACTTTTGTATGTTCATTTCCTTTGTTTAGCCACCCTAATAGAAATTCATTTCTCAATTCCATTGCCTGTGTACGCTCCATGTACAAATTCTACTCTCCAATGTAGGGAATGGTTTTGGTTCGTTATTTGTGGTTTTTCATGGAGCTCAAACCTAAATTTCCAGTAACATAGATAGACTTACCAAATCAGTACTGCTGTCAGCCATCCCAGATTGCTGTTCTACACCATTCACCACCGTCTGATGCACCCTAGAGTCAGCTGAACGTGGCGTAGAAGTCATTCGAATTTTAATGCTGGTCGCCCGAAAGTTTCGATGGCCCTGCGGCTGCAAGAAATTTACATCTTTACAATAACATATTTATTTACAGTTCTTACATAATATAAACATTAAATTTGAATACGAAGAAGCGAACACACAGTGCCTATTATACGGCGCATCGCAATGCAGCAGTCAGTAATTAAAATTAATTAAAAATTAAAATATTTATTTATATATATAGAGTTATTAAGATTGTATGTGTACGAATGTTTCTTGTTGCGTTTGAGTATTTATTAGCTTGTTCATGTGCAATGTGCACGAAGTGCGCAAGTTTTAGATAACATGAAATTATGTATATATACAATTATACATATATGCTGTATGCACTATGCATAATTATGGTAATTGTAGAGTAAGTCATGTATTTAATCAATGATGTGGTAATTTAGTTATCAATTAAAATGTTTTTTTAAAGTAAAAATTAAATATTTCTATCATATTTTTATATGATATAGTAGATTATCTAGAGAATGAGGGGCTCTACTGGGGTTCTTTAATCTAGTACTGAAGACTACGATAATTTTACTACTCCGACAACTTCCATATTTAGTATGATTAAAACTACACCGACTACACTACAACCCAGACAAAAAAAAACTTTTTAATATTTTATCAAATTTCAATTTTAAAAAATTAGGATTTTTAATTTTATCGATTTTCTAGCACTTATAAATTATTTAATTGTAGAAAATAGCAGATATTTTTTGGAGACAAAGTCGTTTAATTTATAACAACTCTTAACGAAAATTACCGACTCCACCATCTCGAAACTCCGCAGCCCGGCCTTAATAGGACCCATATTTTAAGCTTAACAGTCTAAAACGGACAGTTTCAAAGAAGCTCCAGCAAAAAATGCCATCAATAATATTTATTGTAGCCTTCAAAGTATTTTTTTTGTCCATATCTATTCGAGAACTTTGGCCAAGCTGTGAAGTATATCAAGCTCACCTTTCTTTTGTGTTGACCGGCAATCTTAGAATACTCGAAAATATTAGCTTTTTACTATAAATAAATATTCCAAATAAAAAGACTATTTTAAAGTCTAAATTCGCGAATATTCATAATCTAATTAAAAAATAAATTAACTTTATAGGATATATTAAAAATATAAAAAAATCACAAATTCTACAATTTTATTATAAGCTAAAATTAATATATTGAATTTTTTTGAAAAATTTCAAGAATACCACAAATATATGAGAATGTTATGTGTATACAAACACTTAAAAATAACCGAAAGTACCCGCAAAAAATCTTAAATATCCGAAAAACGCAAATATAAAAAAATAGAAAAATACCGAATACTTTAGCGAATAACAAAATATACATTTTTCATGTAATATTTTTTAGAAATTGAGAATTCTTACCCGATTGTGTATATTTTCTAGATAAGTGTATTTACAATTTTTACGAAGCTCAATGTTTTGAAAAAAATAACATTGCTTTTAGATTTATTCGTTGTTTGCATTTTTCATTGAAGTTGAAAAATTATTCTATTTTTAATTATAGTTTTTTCCTTTCTTTTTTCGGGTTTGCGCGATAATTCTACGTATAATAGGGTAATTTTGTTTGTTTATTTCGAATCGAAATATTTTTTCTGTCAAACAGAGAAGTGGGTTAATTCCTACATACAAATAAGTCAAAATAAAATTAAGCCTTGTATATTTTTGATAAGTCGAACATTAAAAATATTTCCGTATACTCCAAATATTAAAAAAAAAAACATGTAAAATAATACGCGAATAGAAAACATAAACCATTTTAGTAAGCAAAAACCAAGAATTTTATTTTAGAGATCGTCCGAGTGCGCTTATTCCCAAAGTCAACAAAATGTAGTGCCCTTATTCGTATATCCTTTATTTTTAGTGCGGTTATGCAGAATGCGAATTTTCCGAGTGCAATTAATCATCGCGCGCTTATTCATAGAGTGCTACTTCCTTAGTCCATAACGACACGCTTATTTAAGCTTTTCGTACTTATCATAGTCACTTTGAACAAAGTCACTGGACCCGAAAACAAGGTTTTGAATTTGGTAAAAATTGGTAAAAAAAAAGATATTTTTATTTTAGATGCTAAAAAATATAAGTGTGAAGTTCTGTTAATTTAAATATTATTAGGGATCACAAAAAAAACTTTGTCCGTAAGTGTAAGATCGTATGAGTGCCAAACCATTTCATTTATTGCATAAAGATTAAAAAAATATTTAATATCTTTTTTGAATTATCGACGCCCACTAATTTACTTCAAACACAAAATGTGCAAATTTTTTCAGATATTTTTTTCAAGTTTAACACTTAACCACAAGGGTTAAAATCCATTATATAAAATACAAGGAGTTTGCTGACTGTGTAGGTAGTATTTATTTGTAAGTCTAACTAAAAGCCTAGGAATTTAAAATTTAAAAGAAAAAAGAAAAAAAAGTATTTTTTGCAAATGGGCTGATCTACAAAATTTGGAGCCGAAACGTTAAAAAACCAAAAACGCCAAAATGTTCGGTTTTGAACCTACCTGAACACACTGTATACATATTTTTTATTGTGGTAAAATATTTATCACTCTTTTAGGGGAGTTTTAAGATTGTATACAAATAAATGTTTTTTTAAACAGCATCATTAAATCATTAAATTATTGGAGTTTGGCTTAGAATGGGAATGATCGAAAGCAAGCACTATCAAAAAATATGAACATAGTAGTCAGGGAGCAAAATTTGATATTCTTGCATTTTTAATGTATTTAATAGTTTCCGCTTCGAATTTTAACTTATACAACATACACATTTTTTTTAAATTGTAGCAGCATTAATCGAAGACTAAGTTCTATTTATCTAATTCTCCTACAATAAAGTATGTACTAGTGTCAAAGTCAGTAAAGTGTAAAATCCCTTGTATTTTACATAGAAAACTTAAAGGGTCGAGAGTTAAATATGTATTTAAAATTCTAAAAAAGTCCAAAAAAAATGTATGTGTTCGAAATAAATATAGAGATCGGCCGATAAAAATTTGGTAAAACCTCATATAACGGCCATCCTAGTTTACATATACAAAACCAGGTAGTCTGGGTAATAAGCCTTTAACATTCAAATTAATTGTTACTACTGTACTACTGTACTATACAACATTTCATCGGCAACAAGTCAATGGGCCAAGTTTCAGCTCGATTGGATGACAGGAAATCGGTTAATTAGGGAGACCGCATCAGAATCCAAGCAAGCAAGATCAAAGACACACTAAACTAAGTTTTTTTTAAATAACTCCTTCTATACAGATAACCCTTTGCTGCCCAAAAAATAGTTAACGAGTTTTGTATAATTGACAAATAGTTTTGTATATTTAACAAAATAATTTTTGTATATTTAACAAAATATTTTTTGTTTATTTTTACAGTTTTTTTTAAGTTTTGTAAATATATTACAAATATTTTTCAATAAAAGACTTATTTTGTTGATATATATATTATATATGACACAAAATAAATTATTTCATGAATTTTTTGTATTTCCTAATTTTAGTAAACATATAAAAATCTCCGAAATAAACTATTTGTAAATTATACAAACTTATGTAGAAAAGACAAAACATCATTTAATTCAAATCAGATTGTGTGTAATGTATACCATACAAAATATATATTGTGATGGTTTATTGTATTTAATTTGGTAAATACTACATAACATTTTTAATTTTCTTGATTTATTAATTTATTATTACAAACATTTAGTTTAATACCTATCACACGCAAATTTTCCTTCTTGATGTAATGTTATGAATATGATGGTGAATTAATAGGATTCTTCTCCTAAAAACCGGAAGGTATTTGGTGAATAAAACTCTATGATACTGGCTGAGCATTCTAAAAATTCAGCACAAAAAATATTCATTTGTTTTCAATTATTGATAAAAAAATATTGACTTGACTTTATCGACTTGTTTTTTTATCGACCAAATAAATGTACATATGTCTTGACAATCAAATCTATCCCACGTAAGCAAAGTCGTAATGTGTCAACATTAAGTTATTTGCACGTTAGAATCGAACGAGCAATATATAAACAAACAACAAATTAACTCGTGCGATCCAATTTAATGTAAAAACATGTATGTTATATATAAACAGACTACTAGTACAATCATCGGTCTATATAAAATCAAATATACACATATGGAAATACCAAAGTTCATTGGCTCGTGCGTTTAATAAATACAAAAAGAAAAAATCGCACATCCATCACAATATATTCAACAACAAACGGCACACAACCAACACAATACACAAAACATTATATTATTTGTAAACACATGCGCATATTGCGTGTGCAAGTGCAGTTTACAAACACATATATCATATATCATATACAGTATATATACAGTATATATATATATATATACTGTAATCTATTTAATTATACATTACGTATGTTGTGTACCCTTCGATATACACATTTTGTTTGTCTGTATGTGTACACGCGAGCGAATGCTCTCCTTCTTACACCGCAATACGATTATGATTATGCAATGTATTTATTATAGTATAGTTTTTAACACGTGTTTAGGCAAGACCATATTCCTTCGACCGACGCCGTAGTGCAACGGTTTGGTTGTGCACCCCTGTTTTTTTATAAATGCACATTGCACACAAACGCATTTACACGCACACGTACACAATCTCGTATAACGGGAATTAAATACGAAAATTGTAAAGTTCTTTATATGCGATAAGTAAAATACCCTTTTAGAAAAATAAAAGAAAATAAAATGCATATGAAATATAATAAATTTAATATAAAAAATGCAATCAAAAAAATATCAACTCTCACATAATCCAAAAAAAAAATTCTTTGGTAAAGAAACAATGAACACGATTTAATATTTAATGTTTAACACTAAATCTATAATACAGCCGATCTCACAACCATTCACTATTGTGAATTAAACTCACTGCAATAGAGAAGCGTTTTTGTGTGCGGATACGTTTGTGAATTGCCACGTGCGTTAAGAATGTTATTTATTGTGATGCAACATAAGAGCAGAGTGGCGCAGTGGAAGCGTGCTGGGCCCATAACCCAGAGGTCCGTGGATCGAAACCACGCTCTGCTATATTTTTTTTGTACTTGTCAACCTTCTTGCGTTAAGCGTTTGTATTCAGAAACCAAAAAGAAAGCGCGCTTGTTGAGATTGAAATCAGTAGTCTAATTGTTTTTCGTCTATTCTCTAAACATGTTTTACTCACATGAATTACCATGTCCGTGTATATATGGCTGTGTCGCAAGTTATTCATGTATAATAGCTCTATACATAAGAACATCTTGGTTTACTAGTAATTTAAGCCATTCATATCGGATATAAACAAACGTAGACGTAATGTACAGTCTAAATGTAAACACACATGTATGCATACAAACATAGACCAGACCTCAATAATAAACCAGAGTGTTTTACTCAAATGTTATAATACATACTATACAATATTCATATGTATATATAACATTCTATATAGTCGTGCGGAAGACATATATATTATATACAAATATATATAATATAAGTCATTCATTCATACGTTCAAGGTTATAGCGATAAGATTATAAAACGAATAGGAAAACGTTTAATTTAATCTTTTAATTTTGTATACAAAATTGTTTGATTGAAATTATTGAAGATTGAACATTTATATAAATATACAAAAATATATACAGATTAGCCGAACAACACGTCGGTCGATGAGGCGATGACATTTTTTTGGCGGGAAACAAGTAATATTGAACTCAAACTTATTTAGTGAAATCTGTTTGTAAATACGTTACTAATTCAGTAACATTCGCCGTCGACTTCAAAATACAGCCAGAATACAGATACATTGGTATCTCGATTTGTTTTATTATTATTATAAGATTGAATAACTTAAAAATAAAATTGACCACAAGAATACGTTATTTTAAATACCTAAGTATTTTAAGTATTCTAAGCAGAATTGCGATAATTTAATAAATCTCTAGAGGCTTATAGAGCTTTTAATAAAAAATATAGGGAACATAATATAGACATCAGAAACTTTCGAAACTTTAATTATTTATTTTTGGTTAAATATTAAGTGAGTGCTAAATAAACATTTTGGTTACAAATGATGAGTTCCAATAAAAATAAACGAGTTTCCAATTATTGGGTACAAAATAGGGGCAAAAAAAATTGAATACTTTCAAAAAAAATCGGACATACACACTGTTTTTTCTTCTTTCACTATATTATTAGCATTGAGTTTTATATAAATTGGAATTTAATTTTTAATTTTGAAGTTGCTGAAGTGTAAGAACACTTTGTGGAGTTCACTATTGAATAAAATGCCCGCATAAAAAAAAAACAAAACAAAAAATCAAATCAAATATTTAAAAAAAATATTATACGACGGTCGAACAATAAGTACCCGTGTGTGAAGACAGGGGCGTTGCTAGGTGAACTTTGTATTACCACCGTGTGCTGCCATCTGTCACACGACACCATACCAAATTGCAAACTGATTCATAGGTTATTTTTCATTTGGCAGTCAGTTGTATCACACGTGTATTGAGTTTCTCAATAAAATGGAAAAAGAACAATATCAATCCGTAATTAGCTTTAATATTTGGATGAAAAAACATGCGAAGAAATAAAAGCGAAGTTAGATGCTGTCTATGGGGACTCTTCACCATATATGACAACCGCAAGATATTGTTTCCACGAATTTAAACGTGGTCGTAAATCTGTTTCTTATGAGAAACGTTCAGGTCACCCGGCAGACGTGGTTACCGAGGAAATCGTTAAAAAGGTCCGCGACATTAATTTCGCTAATCGCCAAACGCACTTCCGGACCGAAGTAACAGAAGCCGTAGGCGTGCCGTACGGAACGGCAAATAATATTTTACATGATAAGATAAGCATGAGAAAGGTGTCGGGCCGAAGGGTGCCGCGATTGCTTACGGTGGACAACAATCGGATACGGCTAACAATGTCGAAACAGTGTTTAGACCTCTTTAAGCGAAATTCGCAGGTATTTTTGCAAGTTAATAAAGCTACAATCAAGACAATGGTTTTTCGTGGTGAATCTACTCCGAATACGGCAAAGATGGTCAGATTAAATAATCCACAATCTTCATTTGTTGAATTCAATTCTACTACTTTGTATAAATTTATTTAATTATATTGTAAAATCTCACGAATAAAAACAATATAAAAATGGAGCATACGCTTAATGCAATATAGACACCTAAGAGACCTTTTGTAAATTAAAGAGAATTTTAGAGATAAAGTCTTTAATACCAAGTCTCTAAAAAAACATAGAAAATTTGTGGAATTCAAGACGAAAATATATGGCAAATAATTATGTTAAAAACAACAGATTAAGCAAAATAAATAAATGTTATTTATTCTCGTACCTTATATCAATAGAAGTTTGTAAAAATCTGGTAGAGGACAAATAAAAGTAAAACTCACCCTCTTAATAAATAAAAATAATTATGTTAGAGTTGTCAAACGATGCCAAGCATTATTCTTTCGCGAAATATTTCCCCAATAATGATAACACGTTGTGGCGTGTTATTATTATTGTGGGCGATAATTCTAGCAAGGATAATGCATGTCACCTTGTCAAAAGAGCCAAAAGAACGATTGTAAAGCTGATATCACACTATTTGCGCAACGCACTAATTTTTAGGTCAATTCATAAAAATATATTTTTTAAGCAAGGTATATTTTTTATGAATTTTGCCTAAAAATTTGCGCGTTCCGCCTATAGTGTGATATCAGCTTAAAACTTTGGAACGATTGTCGACAACTAAGTTGACAACAGGTTTTTGCGTTGGTCAACGTATGTAGGACAACCACCACTAAAAATAAAAAAATATAAAAAATGCTCGCCTTTTTTTGTCAAGAAATTATTTTAAAAAATTTCATAAGAATGTTTTTAGTCCAAAAAGTATACGCCTCAAATACGTCAAGAAGCATGCTCAAATATGAATGCAAAAACGTTTATCAACGATCGAAGATTACAATGAATATGGCGAATTTGACCAATACTGTAAAGCAGAATTATTTTTAGGCATTTTTTGATTATTCATACAAAAGCTTGCGGCTCTGTTGTAAGTTTACTTGTTTTTGACAAAATTAATTAAATTCAATTTTTTTTTTTAATTTAGAATACCATTTTATATTCAGATTTTGAAAATATAAAGTAGAATTTGGATTGGCCGAATCACGATTGGCCAAAACACGATTGGCAGATTGATACGATTGGCCAAATTATACAATTGGCCAAATGATACGATTGGCCGAATTGTTTGTGTTTCGGCCAATCGAAATTCGTCCAATCATATTATTCGGCCAATCGTGATTCGGCCAATCGTATCATTTGGCCAATCTATATTTGGTCAATCATATCATTGGGCCAATCGTATAATTTGGCCAATCGTATATCATTCGGAAAATCGTAATTCGTCCAATCGTATCATTCGGCCAATCGTATCATTCAGGCAATCGTATCATTCGGCCAATAGTAATTCGGCCAATCGTTATTAATTAATTAATGATTTATTCATAACTCAAGAAATATAAATATTTATACAGAGTTGTAGTATTACATTATTTGTTTTTTGTTTTAGGAGGGAGGGGTTAAAGGATTATGATTTTAAATTTCTTATTTGTATTGTTTATTATGTATGTATTTTGAATATCGCCAATCGTTATTCGGCCAATCGGTTTTCGGCAAATCAAGAGATACCGCTTTAATATAGCAAATTTTATTAGTAATATTACTATGCAAATATTTTTACTAAAACAGACAGTAGTTTGAAGAATATATTTGCGAATATTACTAATTAATAATTTCACAAATACTACAATTTAATATTTTTATACCGGCGAATATTTCATCTAATATTTTTCAGAATTTGAAAATGTACAAAACCCAATTTTTGAATATTTTCTAAATTAGTGTATTTATATTTTAAAGGGCTGTATTTATTGTAGTTGGTATACTAAGTATCAATTCTTTGTAAATATTCTTATTTTTCTTGATTGACATAAGTTAAACAATAATTATGTCTACAATTATGATTTTTTATTCTAAATAAATACAACAATTATTTTACTTATATATTTGTCAAATAATTGTGAATACGCGAATACTGAAAATATTTTTGAATAATCAAAATATTAAGGAATATGCATAATAATATGCAATTACATATAAACACAAAAAAAGAATCATATTACTTTCAAATATCAAAAGTATGAAATATTATATATTAATAACGAACATTTTGAAAATATATACAAATAATTTAAACATATTTATTAATTATTATATTTGAGAATATTGAAAATATATAAAATATGAATGTATTTGCTAATTTTAGATATTCAAATAATAATATTTAATACGGTGTACATGATAATTCCAAGTGATTTGCCCATAACGTTTTACTAGGTATATAAACCCAAATATTTCAATTTTTGGTCATTAAAAAATTGGAATATCTCCCGTGAAAGTGGTTTTTCACGCCATATATACAATCACCCAAAAACAAACAAACTTCATATGTTTAATCCAACATTAAAAGACAATTTAAATTAATCAAGAACTACTTCATATTATTATGTCACCATTTTAGCAAAACGATAATTCCATAAGCCCCGCACACTGCAACACTATTATTACTAACACCGTGTAATGTGCCACTTCATTTGAGCACAATTTATTGAGTAATTAATTCAGCACTTTATCGGTGACACTTTGATTCAATTACGTAAACGATTAAACGCATAAATATCTGCGTATAAAATCCATTAAATGGTTTATTGAATACAAATATATACATAGTATATACGTATTAATTGTATGCGTCTATCTGCCTGTGCGGTTGCAATGTGAGTATTGAAAATGCAACAGTTTCGTGAACGTGTATATGCACTCACGATCTTATCTTAAAATGTACATTAACCAAGCATTGTAGTTTGTGTATTTCTCCGAGTGTGTGTGTGTGCATTTCAGGTGGGTGGTTTTCGTGTTTTTTTTATTGCACGCCGATTTTAGTAAATAGGAAGTCTGGGCGAACATCTGGTGTGCGCATAATATAGGTTTATGGTATTTGATATATTTGTATATTAAATGTTTTTGTATGTATATGTCTTTTGAGCCAGCAGCGGCACAACGGACAACTTTATTCGAAACTGGCGCGGCACAGCGCGTAGGGCAATTATAAAAATCTGCACACCACCGCCTTCAATGCAGAGTTCTCTTGTCGAGCTGATATTTTGTAATAATAAATACACAGTGCATTTAGATTTTATAATTTGTGTGTACTTTTGAGTATGTATGTGTAAGCACGGTATATGCATAAACCAGTATGTTTACCTTTATAATTTATTACGACTCTACTTAGAATTCGTCTGCATATATATACACAAATGAATGCACTGCATAAAACCGCATAGGATACCATATAAGGCATCCGAAGTGCATACAAAGTACTTATAGACACGGGTTAATGATACATTTAGCTAACGGTAGGTATTTATATACATGTTGTTAATTATATGTATGTTTATTATTATTATTCTATATATACTCTCAAGTTTTTGAAGAGTCTTGTCATCTCTGAGAGTTAGACAACGGTAATATATTTTAAGGTGCCTATGTCTACAACATGAGCCTATTAAACTCAATATTCTATACGTAGCCAACAATAATCTACAATCGAATTAGTTTAGGTTAAAATTAAATCAGAACTTTTAAATTTTTGTTGCCATAAATATATTTTATTTACAAATAAAATGTTGTTACCAAAATAATTGTACCAGAGTAATTGTGTATTACTCTCAAGTTTTTTTCTGACGTTAACTCACTTGAGAATAAGTCACGCAATATCGTCAATATTTTACATGAAAAAACATCATGATTGTTGCGATCCGGAGATATACGATATTTACAAAAATCATGCCGTTTTCATCTCGCTGGAACTGCAATTGTTTAAAATAAAAATATGTTTTTTTGTTTTGTTAAAAAAAGAATGAACGAGCGCAATTAGGAGTTGTATTTATGAAGGATTACTATGCTTATGTTTTACTTGTTTTTTGGTAGTATTTACTTGTTGTTTTTGCGAAACAAGGAAAATAGTATCAAAAAAACAAGTACATCATATTAAAGTTTAGGCGCGTGCAGTGTTATTTAATTTTAATTTATAACAAAAAAACAATCAAATAACCCAGAAATATCCGGATTAATAATTATAGTTAATTTAAATTTTGACATTAGAGATTTTTTGCCGATATTTAGAAAGTCCAGATTTTGATTTTCGAGATATCAACACATTTCCTAATTCACAGTCAACCTGTGACCTTTTTTGAGGATTTTCCTAACCATATTACCAGGGCAACCTAAAGTATGACAATGCATCTTTTTTTTGCGAAGTCCTATCATTATTTATATTACACATAATTGTGTTTTAAAAAAGTATGCATTTTTTAAGCCATACTTGTTAGGGACTATTTCGGCATATTTTTCCCATTAGAGCATACTTGGGCATATTTTTTTCATTTTAAGAGCATATTTGGTCATTTTTCAGCATATTTGGTAGTTTTTCAACATTTTTGTAATATTTTATTTTTTTTATTGGAACATTCGTTTAATAATTAATTTGTTATTCGATGAAATTATTTAGCAATTTTAAATAATTTCTATTATTTAAATTTATGTCTAATTATGAAAAGTTCCCCAAAAATTGTTCTAAAAGAATATCGATATTGACACACAAATCAAATTATTTTTTTTTGTTACAATAATTATTTTTTGAAAAAAAAATATAAGAAACATGTATTTATTCTCACATTTTTTGTGACAAAACTATGTTTATTGTAACAAGAATTTACTCATTGTATCGAAAACAATATTTTGAGAACAATATATTTTAAAAAGGCACGATTTATTTATTATAATTTAATTTGTAGATTTTTTAAATGTAAATTTAAGTGTTTTAAAAAAAAATGCTTTTTTTATTTTATAGAGCTTATTTTGCCATTTAAGAGCAATTTTTGCACTTCAAGCATATTTTGTCGTTTTTAGGTCATTT
>JAAAKO020014575.1:0-16639 GCA_010015015.2 Bolitophila cinerea
ACAGCACTAAATCTATTAAAATTTTATATTTATATAGTATTTTTAAGTTATATTTAATAAAGTAGAGTATATTTCAAATGAATGCAATCTATTTTTTTACATTTTATTTAAAAAAAATTTTTTTTCGATTTTAAATGTCGTATATAATTTTTTTTTAAATCTGTACGAATACTTTTTACACTGACTGTATACTATCGTATTAATATTTTTAATTACATTTTTATCAGATAACATAAAAAGCGGCAAAGCAAACTGGTAGAACATCTATGTAGCAAAAAAGCAGGATCGCTTAGAAGCGCACGAAACTCTACTACAATGTACCCGGATAAATTTTGAAAGTTGTTTCGTATGTATATTTATGTATAGAAGATTCGCAGTTACCTCGAAAGTACAATTTAAGAAGTCACATAATTGATTAGGTAATGCAACGTCGAGCACATCAATGTCTTTTGAGAAACGTGATAGAACGCGCCCTAATGGTGTGGTGTCAAAAAACAGTAGAGGAGAACGCATGATCCCATTGAGCAGTGACTTGTGCATCGCAACGGCGGCCAACAAAAAGCCTAGCCGGGGAGCGAGGTCACATACGAACGACGAAAGAACTAGGATGAAAAAAGGATATAGAGGAAATGTATAGTAAAGAATAAATAAATGAATGATGGTGGTAAGTGTAAATCTGAAATTGTGTCTGTAGGATATGTAATTTAAAATAAAATATTGAAAACTTGTCACTTTTCCAGTAATTTGTGTAGATATATCACAGTATTATCTATTTAAATAAATATGTGGAAGCCATCCATAACAGAATGGCTTATTTTCTGAAAATTATGAGATGATATTCCATATTAGTTTGCAATCAAAGACACACATGGAAACACGCAATGTGTTACATATTAAAAAAAAAAACTAAAAAAAAAAACTAAAAAAACTTCAACCAATTAATTAATCGAACGCAACAAAACTGAATAAATAAAATAAATATAAAAAAAGTAACGGTAAATATTACTCTAAGCTACATTTAACAACAGCAGCAGAAACATACCCGAAAAAAAACGGTTACAACTTGGCGCATGTGCATCGGCAGTGTTGTGTCAATAGTATTGATATCGGTCGAGAACCTGGACAAAACTCGTCCTTTTGTAGTCGTGTCAAAGAACGACGTCGGATATCGCAGAACGGCGTGCAGCAACGTCTCATGTAGTATTTTACAGGCTTGCATTGAGCCTTTGGCCAGACCAATCATCATGCTCAAGAATGTAACAGCTGTTCATATTGTTTCACGGAAGCAGAGTAAAATGGTTTCAAGTATAGCCAAACAAACGATGAAGTAGTGCATTCGTAAAATGGAAGTATAAAAAAGTGCAATAAGAATAAACTAATAATTAATTCGAGAGTTTTAAATATGTTGATTACGATTTCTGTGTTGAAATTCGACTTAATATCTTTTATTAAATTATTCGTACAAAACTAGCGATAGCAAAGCAAATTACTTAATTATCTTATGTCGCAAACCATTATATAACTTACCTTACATTTAACAATAAGCATTATTATTTTTATAATAAATAAATAAATCTTCAATTATTGGCTAACGTATTCCACCACCGCGGCTACTAAAACTATACACATAAATACCCCAAAAAAAGTCGACATCCATGCACGTAACGTTGCCGGAAACTCATTATCCACAACTTCGACATCGTGACTAAAACGATTGATGATCCGTCCAATCGGTGTGACATCGAAAAAGGTTCCCATCGGCGAACGCAACACTTTGCGTAGCAGATCGTTGTGCATGAATTTGGCAGCGGACAGTGTTCCAACGTACAATGCAAGCGTGGACAAAAACACGGACAAAACTATTCGTATGTGGGACGATATTACAAACATTTTACAAAAAAAAACGAAAAAAAAACAAACATAAAAACACACAAAGACTAAGAGAAAGGACTAAGATGCGCAAGGGAGCACAACCATTAAAACACACATACAGAAAAGCAGTATACAATAGAGCAAAAAACTTTATAAAATATGTTGAGCCAATAGAAAAATCAATTTGTGAAACTTTTGAAAAAATAAGATTAGGGTAAACTATAAAACCAAACATTTACCGAAAAAGACATCATTATCCAAGATCGGATTGCTTGAGGCAGTGTGCTGTCGACCACATCAACATCTTTGGAAAAGCGATTTATGATCCGACCGGATGGCGTAGTGTCAAACAACTCCATGGGCCAACGGAAAACAAATGATAATAATATCAAGTGCATCTCAGATGCCGCATAGACACAACCCAGTGCCATAATTAATGAGGCGATAAAGTTTGTCAGAGCTGTCCGCGTTGACGGGTAGAGTATAGTATAGTAGTAGCATATGGTAGTAGTAGTGGAAGAAGTTGTAGTCGATTTGCAAATGCACAAACGGAAAAAAACAGAAAGAACAGTTAATAATGATTTCGTTTTCAGTGCTATTTAAATACGTGCTATCTTGTTTGAAAATCAAAATAGGATTTACAAAAAATATATATACCAAAAAAACGAAAACAATACCAAAAAGTGCATGCATAATTGCATAATGTTAGTAAAAGTAGGTTAGTAAATATAAACAAGATCCAATATAATATAGTAAATTTAGTTATTGTTATTCATACACAGCAAAAACGACCGTTTAAACATACACTTTTTGCAAAATAAAGTAATTTAAAGATGATAATAGAGTAAAAATACTGAGATATAGGTGAAAGTGTGAAATGTCTGTGTATGTCTGTGAATGTAAATGATTTGCTAAACAATGTTTGAAACATACCTTGTCCAAGTCCAAATGCACCATAGACACCAAGATACATGTCGCGTACGCCCGTGTCATTTCCAGCATTCTGATCACTCGCCCAACGTGCAAGCCATACATTCGATCCAATTGAGAAACCTTGGAACACGATATTCAAAACTATGGTGATCACAGATAACCAAACACCAATGCTCTTTAGATAATGCTTGTAAACCTCCCACTTTACACTTCCAACTTCCGATTTTTCTTGCTCGATTAAAGTGTCCTTTTCTTTTGGTGGTGTCACCAGTACTTCGTTTGTTGAATCTCGTTTTGTCAACGACCGTTTTCGCAAACCTGAATCTACGGAATTTTGACGAGTCAATGATTCAATTGATTCTGTCTCCGATACACTTTCACTACGGCGACTTATCGCCCGTTGCAGTTTATTAATGATATCAGAGTCGGATCCGAGTGTTGTTTCCAGTTGTAACTTAAGCTCATCAAGTTCTTCATCATCTGCGTTTACCTCTTGTATATGTTGAATTAGGAAATCTGCAAACGACCCCTTAGTGGCCATCAAGACATCATAGCTGCCAGACTCAGACACCTCGCCACCCTTCAGTACATAAATGCTGTCACATTGAGATAAGTATGTGATTCCGTGTGTCACTAAAACACGAGTTTTTCCAGCTAGCAAGCCGTTTGGTCCAATAACCTGTTCGAAAATATGTTTGCCAACGTGCGAATCTACTGCGCTCAATGGATCATCCATGAAATACACATCTGCATTATTGTATACGGCACGAGCAAGAGACACACGCTGCTTTTGTCCACCGGACAAATTGATGCCCTTCTCACCGATTTCCGTTTGATCACCACCAGGAAGCATTTCAATATCTGGTTTCAGTGCACACGCAGCTATGACATTTTCGTATAGTTTCGTATCGAGTTTCTTGCCAAACAAAATGTTTTCTTGCAAAGTACTATTTTGAATCCAGGCCTGTTGTGATACGTATGCGACTTGACCTAATGTGTTGACCCGACCGGAAACCTTTTCCATTTCTCCAAGGAAGGCTGATAACAAACTACTTTTTCCTGCACCAACGGTTCCGACGACCGCAGCTAGTTGTCCCTTCTCTACACGCACATTTATGTTCTTTAGCACGGTTTCCTCTTCGCCCCATGTGAACGATCCGTTTTCGATTACAAGAGCGGATTCTAGAAACAGATCATATACATACTTTCATTAAAAAAAAGAAAAAAAATAACTTACTCTCAGTGTGATCGTGCTGCACACTCTCGGGATCAAGTTCTTCGCAGTTCATGAACTTGTTGATTCGTTTTACGGACACACTTGTCTGTAGACAGAATTTTTTAATTAGTCTCACTGTTCGGTAAAAATACAGTTATAAGCATATAGATAACAGATACAAATCACCACAAGCTCTACTGATTTTACACGCAGAAAACAAAATCGTAATATTCAATGATAAAACCTAGACTTTATTGGAATAACAATAAAATTCTCGATAGTTTTATCGTTAAAATACTTTGATATATTTTTATTTTCTACATGAATGTAACGGAGTCTGTGCGTGTTAATTAGATTTAACGCACACAATATTTTACTTACTTGAACCATGTTTGAGATTAGCATTGGCAACATGGACAGAGGAAAACGCAATATATTGAAGAGCGACAGCGAAACAAAGGCCGTTTCTGCGTCCAGAACATTGTTCTCATCGACTAGCACAAAAACGGCGAAAGTTACCAATGATACCTGGTGCATAAGGGTGCACATGAAGAGAACAAGAAGAAAAGTATAGAGATAAAATGGTAAAATTAATAGAAAATAGTTATAATTGATGTTAATGTTATTTAAAATATATATAAATTAGAGAAAAAATCAGGTGCTGAGAAGGTGCATCTTTTGTAGGCCACAAATATCCAAAAATCAGTTGAATTCATACAATTCTCCACAATTACCTCGGCCATATAAACAATAATCAGCGGCAACATAGCTAGAGGCATTTTTATTATGTCGAAAAGTGTCAGACAAACAAAGGCCTTTTCGGGTGTTAGGATATGGTCATCACCTGAATACACGTACACGGTGAACGTCACCATCGATACCTTTTATCGAGTACAATAATATTACAAAAAAAATATATAGAATCTTCAATTTTTAAAAAATCTCCATTTTGATATCTGAAATAAATGTTAGATGATTTTTTATGTTTACGAATGATGCTTACCAGAAATGGTGCACAAGACCAAATGAAAGATGTCCCGGCATTAAGGTATGCGGCTTCCTTCAACACTTTAATTTCGCGTTCACGAATCTTCAGAACCTGGTTCTCAAAACTTGTTTCCCATGCGTATAATTTTAACACTTTAATTCCGCTCAAAACTTCGTTCATAAGCTTGACGCGTTCATCTTTGTTCTTCATCTGGCGAATCTGCAGATCCTTGATCTTGTTTGCAATAACTCCGTTTACGGGAATCAGAATTATCAGGACGGCCAAACCTAATAATTATTATAAAAAATATTACAAATTGTTTAATGAAAACTATTGGAGTTACATACCTGCTAATACAGACGGACCCAGGATTGCCCACAGGAAATACAAAGCCAGCGCAATTTGCAATGGTGCAGACCAAATCATGTTAACGTATGTAACCAAGTCCATGAATCTCTGCGCATCTACTGCCATGAGATTTACAATTTCACCGACTGTCGACTCTTTACGTGAACTGTTTGACATAATCAGAGCCTTACGGTAAATTGCGCTGATTAGGGCAGTACGAATCCGTAGTCCAACAACAAACATACGTTGAAAGTACTGGGCGAGGATCAAAGTCTGTACACTCGCCACGACAAATAAAAGAAATGCGTACATTACACCCTTCCACAAAGGCTGGGCCGTTTCAAGTGTTGGGTCAACAAACTGGATGATAAGGCGAAGAATTTGAGGTGAAACAAACGTTAGCATATCTTGGGCCAGCTTTAGCACAGCACCAAACAAAAATGTTGGACCAAAAGCTTTTATTAAAGCCGGTAAAATAGATGGCTTTTTTGCAGTGCCACTAGAAGTTGCCGGACGGGTAATGTTAACGCTAGATGAAGCTTTTGTATATGAGGCTTTACCACCGTTGACAACTTCAACGCTATAAAAAAAATGATTAAAAAAGGTACATTTCCTAAAAGACATTTTTAGACATACGGTACTGTTCCGTTTGATTTGGCCACAGATTTGTTCCAATGCATTGCAAATAGAGGCATAACTTCCTTGCACGTATCTTCCGGGTTCATGTCCCAAAGATCTTTATGTTCGAGTGGATTTCGATAACCTTTCCATGCTAATGAGTCGAACCATGCAAAAAACATTTTCGACAGGAAACTAGACTGCGTCTCAGGGGACGGATTCTGAAATGTATATTTATACACTAATTAGATATATATATATATATTTTGAATTTAGGTTTGCCTTACAGCTGACTTTGGGTATTTTGTTTCGGTAGCCTCGCGATCTGCAAAACAATTCAGGAACAGTACCACGCAAGAGATTGCAAATGAAAGGTAGAAACTGTAAAGGTTATAGTCTGCTCGTGAATCGGTCACATTGTTTTCGAGGCGCACTCTAAGATTTGTAGCCTCCGTCCGGCACTGCGGTATGCTAAAGATCACGAGCAGTAGCCAAAACATGAAGATCAGTCCAGACGTGCGGAGGCCACGTCTCTTATTAAAATACAAAAGCACACCGGATAAAGCCTACAATAAATTTAAAAATGTGGTATTAATATGTTTTACAATAATTCAATTTCAAAATTAACAACAAAAACTTACGAATGAAGCAATCTTTATGACCGGCGTATAAAAATCGACGGGAAAAATATTGTCGTTGTTTTGGCCAGTGATAGCCATAACAAGGTCCACCAACGCAATAAGTATCAGTACAGCTGTGCAAATGAGCTTGGAAATGTTGAGGAATCCCCATGAGCAGTTACGGTTCATCGCATTTCGCATATAAAATATGTCTAGAAAAGAAAATACCCACAAAAAGGCACATGGTGTCCACACTAATACAGTTCTCTCGAAGCATATTGGGAAATCCGGATTGTATGTGTACCAGGTTGTATTGAGGTTCTAAAAAAACAAATATTTAAAGTATAAACAATACGTTCAAGCCCTATTCTGTTTTATAAATATTGTTTTAATTACCCAAAATTCGGAACCACAAAAATCATCCATCGGATGATGTTCCATAGTCAATCTTTTCTTTTCTTGTGATTTTATAGATTATACACCTTATAGACCTTGTAGACCTTAATCACAAGTCCTCAGTCCTCACTCCTCAATCAGAACTCTCTGTCTCTCTAACACAAATACTGCTGTTTTGAGAAATCATCCGTTGTCGCGCGCACTGAAAGTACTTGATTTTAGTATTGTATAACCAAAAACTATTTTTTTCTGAAACTTAATATATATTTTTTTATTTTAATATTTTTTAGATTTTATAATAATGTTTCTATTATATTCCTTGTTGTAAATTGTGTCCAAGGACGATTTATATTATATATTACTCCGGGAATATGAACTAACAAAACAAAACCAAAATAAAATCTACTACATACACTATTGCATTTGGATGAAATAATATATTTTCATGCGGCACCACCAAATACGTAATATATGACATTTAAATTTCTTTTCCGAGTTTCATTCCATTATCAAGTATTCACAAACGAAACGTCAAATCAGTTATTGCAAATCAACATTTGTGTTTTACATGTAATTGCGATTTTCTTTTACCAATATAAATAAATAACATACAAACAAATAAATTAAAAATTTGTGCAGAAATAATATAAAATATATATAAAATGAATTTCTTAGATTCTGATTCCTCTCAACTCGAGAAGAATTTGCGTATCGTCAAGGTAACAATTCAACAAAGATAATTTAACATGTGTCTAATAAATACAGTTTGTTTTTAGAATGATTTTGAGGATGATATAAAGAGCTTCCTGGCGGATCCAGATAAAAATGTCATTGCGCCGCAGCTCCCTTTTAAAATAATAACACCGACACCGGGTAAGTTTAAAATTAATTTTGAGGTTATGGTAATTTTATTATTTTTTTAGGGGAATGGGACTCCCCATTCAGGAGATATTTTAAAAACGTATTATTTCATATATTATGCTCTAGGGGGAGGAGGGAAGGGGTGGGGCGAAAAAAAGGATGCCATTATTTTGTGAAAGGACAGCCCTTCAAATTTTAGGGTCATGGACCCTCCTATTTTTAAAGCAAGGGCAGCTTAAGTTGTTGTTTTTTTTTTACTTTTTCCTCATCACCCTATGGGCTTAGTGAATAGATGCGTTGTTCAATAGGCGTTGTTTGCGGGCAGAGATATGCTAAATCACTTTTTTTAAGAGATAATCGAAGTAAAAAAGGATTTTTTTTAAACAGCACTTAACACCCCTTTGTCAAGCGTTTTTTTTTAAATTAGTAATTTGTAAGAACAATATCAGAATAAAAATTCCACTGGAAATAATAATAAATTCAAAAAAAAAATATTTTATTTGGGCCTAATTTGCCGAGGCTGTAAATAATACATAATAAATTTTAACAACGATTATCTTCAAAAATAAGTGATATTAATAATTACCGTTATATATGTTTGGTATTAGAATACCATTATTTATCAGAATATATGGTCAAATTGGCTTTCCACAGTAATCATACTCTCCCTGGCGAGTGCCTAAGCAGAAGATATCGATGTCGTGGAGCTTAGTACCATAGCAATTAAAGAGACTTTTGTAGTTCTTGAAAAGTCCACACCTGCTATAAGACTACAAGATAACGAGAAAAATACAAAATACTTGCTTACTTTACGACGAACTCCTTGATTGCAATTTTAAGCTCAATATGCTATTTAAATTACTTTGAACCGATGCAAAGCCTTAATATTTTGTTGCGATGATATATTCATAAGAACATTATTTTTTTATGACGTAATCTGACAAAAGCAAGCTATATAGTATAGCTTTAAGATTGTAGAATCAGCTAATTCCAGACCTAAATATCAATGTATATAAAACTGCACATAATGTTCAATAAATGCCTTTAAAAAAAACGTTTGTCAATGTGTTTTTCAACAAAACCATGACAGAAGAATCGATAATCTCAATTATGTTGTTTTAGAAATGACAGAACAAACTAATAATGTGTACGCTGCTCGAAATAAATTTTTAAAATACAATATGTATGTGTAACTTGACCAGTAAACTATTAATAATAAATAAAAATATTAAAAAGATTATATATCAGCACATAATTTTGTTAATTAAATTAAGTGGGCCAGTTCCCAGGTGCGTTGAATGGAAGTTTACAAATAATGCAAACAGTTACAAGCAAAACCAAAATATGTTTTTTCTTGCCTGAGAATAACAGTCACGCTATTATCGTTTAAGAATATCTAAAAACAAATAAGTATATTTTTCTTTATTTACTATATTATATACAATTATCAGTAAAATGCTGAACAGGGGATGTGTAATCAGAATCATGAATTACGCGTTTTTTGATAGTGTGAGAGTATATCACTTCAGTTACTGATAAAGAAGATAATTAATACAATGGGAATAAAATAAACTCAATGGTAACATTATGTATTAGTAGCAGTACGTATATTATAAATATATATAATATTTTAATACCAATGATAAATAATCTTACTTTACTGAAAAATATATAGATGTTATTTTAATTATGTTACAAGAGAGACACTAAACTGTCCCACGGCTTCTTTACATTAATATTCCGATGAACATATAACATAATATAATTATACTTTTACAAATCAAAGTCATTTGGCACTACAACCCAGCTAGCCGGTATATGTATAATTCACTTGTATCAATCTTGCGTAATTAAACATTTTAGAGGGCTAGTTAAACTACTTTTTGTCATCCAATCGTCACCTGGCACCTAGACTTGTAGCCCGAGACAATACATTTATGTATTTTTAGAAATATTTTATTTGGGGTGGTTAAATTTACGCTAAAAGAAAACACTACCATGTTTGACATTTTTAAAGTTTAAGGTGCTATAGTTATATATTGTTACTATTTCGTATATAATGATAATGAACTAGAATGTACATTTTGTATTGTCCTTCATTTCTAATAAAGCAATTGATTCGAGCGACACACATTTTATACAGAATATCCAAAATGAAATATCGATTGCCAACATGTTTTAGTTTTCACTTTTAAAATATATACGAGTTGATTACGAATATATACGCCACATTTTTGTATACTGTATACTTTACACAATATATACACAATCACTACCACCGCTCATAAGTATATAGAAATATATACATAAAATTCAACATATTGCGAAATCAATGATACACAAACATACACAGCTGTTTAGAAGAGCGAGCACAAATTATGTTTATCATGGTCGCCATATACAATGTGAATCAACACTCAACAGGTCCTCATTGAAATATTTGATTTATACATGTAACTCTAACAAAATCGAATCCAAACATGATCAAAACAGATTCCTTCGAGAAGAACTTTAAATCAATTACGTCACTTTGTGTGTATGCGATTGCAAAACACCAATTTTGAAAACATACCTGGTGCGCTTACGATATTTTTGAACTTTCTTTTGGCGTTTTTTGTATGTGTGTGTGTGTTAAATATAACTATAAATTCACTGTTTTTACGCAGACGTACTTTTACTTTTAACAAAACTATAAACTTTACACAAAATATACGTGAAGTTCTTAACGTTCAAAAGTACCGCTTGTATGACTTCCGAATCGCTTGGCAGTTGATGCCGGACTAACGGTATAACTGCAAATTAATTGCGGAGACGCGGATGATGTTTGAGATTGTATATTATACAGTTTATACTGTTGACGTTGACTCAAATGTACTCATACTCACGCTCTTTTTAGCTTGTGAATTGTGAATACAGTCAAGGTTCCAAGAGAGTCAGATAGTGCGACTGATATATATTTTTTTTGTACTATATATAACATATTAAGCCGGCTTCGTGTACTCTGTATCGGTACTCCCTCGTGTCGCGTTTTCTTTTGTATTTTATAAATAGATTTTGATGTTTCTGTTTGTAGGTTTTATTGCAATATAATAAAATATTATTGCGATTGTGAGTATATAACAGTTGATGTGGAGTCAAAGCACTTTTAATGTATGGTTGAGTAGTACCTGTATGCTGTATTCATCATTATAATTTATATTACATCTCTATACAGACTATGAGAGTAAAAAATCAGTAGGCTCTATTTATAACGATACAATAGACAGAAAACAGATTTGATTGTATTTTGTAATGTGTGATAGAAAAAATGATTGAATAAAAAAGTATTTTAGATTAAAATATATGTACACAATGCTAGAAAATGTCTGTCAAAGAAATTTCCAGAAATATCTATCCATCTTGGAAATATTGTAGACTCCACCTACTAAAACTATTTTCCTGTGATAAGATTAATAATACACCGCAATCTATGTTGAAACCTTACCCTTCGGTCACAGTACCCTACATAGAAAACTGAGATAAACATAATAACTCCATGCACAACAGTACTTTCTATTCGGACCTAATTCTCCAAAATCTCTTTAATCATGTACGAGTACTAAAATAATTCGGACATCTAACGAAACATTGCTCTTTTTTACTTATATTTACAACACAATATATATTTTTTTATAACATGTTAATTTATTTTTAATCTATAAATCTAAATTCACTAACCCAAAGCAAAATTAGCTTATGTTTTATTTATCATTCCTAGATTCAAATGTATTTGTAGTAGAATTTAAAACCATTATAACTAATTAAAATGCTACTTTATATTATTTTTCTGTGCTATATATAGAGAATATAAATTTTATGTAATCAAATCAATTACATGCAATACAATTCACTATACAGCGTTACCCTCATGCTCACACTCAGCAATAACAAAATATATGTCCTATCCTATTTATGTACAATATAAAGTTTCAAACACAAACACATGTATACACATTACACAAACTATGTGAGATCATGACGTCACTCAATCTAATCGATGTTTTATTCGTATTTAATTGAAAACATTATTATAATTATTGAGTCTATATACACAGTCTCAGGACCCAAATGATACAAAAACAAGTCATATCAAATCGCAATATGATGTATTCATATTATTTTTTGTGCAAGTCATTGTATCTTAACATTAAAATGCAAAATTGCTCAAATATGTGCAATTTAATATGTTTGCTTGTATTTGTTTGTCTTTGCTCTTGCATTCTGTACCGTGCTGTACAATTTGTGCTTTTTTATTTTTTGTCTGCCCATCAACTTGACTTTGAAATACCAAAGGTACACGATTTAACGGTTTGAATATTATTATACTCGTTTCGTAAACATTATATAAGCGCAGTATCTTCTTCAAACTCGTCGAACCTGTTTTTCGTACATTTTTGTTTTGAGTTTTCAAAGAGCAAGATAGAACACGATACATATTCTCTAATTTTAGGTTGCATCGAGTATAATTAAAATCGTATGTACTGTTCTCTCGTATACGGTGTCAAGGTATTAGATGAATGATTAAAAGTCTCATCTACTATGCTATGTATACATTTCATGTTGTATGTATTTTTGTATTATGTAATATGTATTATTGTTTTGTAATAGTAATAATAATAGTGTAGTAGTAATATTAATTATTTAAATACGAAAGTAATAATTGTTTTTTTTGCAGGCATGTGTATAAAAACATTGAAACTTTTTGATAAAGACAAATTTTTCATCAATATCTGCCAGGCTGATGCTATTCCGGCACCCGATGACATTAACGCCGATCAATTATCCGAAATTCTATCGTCTGAAAATGCCAGCACGTATCGAGTACCAATGAGTATTTCAGAGATTCGCTCTACATCCGATAAAGCTGGTCGCAGTGCTTCGGCCTGTGATATAGCCATTAATCCGCTTTTCTTTAAAAAGGTAGAGGCAGATGATTTGTTCCAAAATTTCTTGTTAACTATTGTATTCGAAGCTATTGTTACGAAATACAATGTTCAATTAGACGCTACCAACTGGACAGTATTAAAGAATCGTAAGTTTATGGGATCAATACTTACGCATCGCGTCCAGAATAGAGACGTAAAACGTGTTTTGGAGACGTACACAAATCCCACGGATAAAGATAAAAAAATGATTGAAGAGCTAAGCGAAAACAATGATACAAATAAAAATCGGAAGCCATTAATAGAGGAATTAGATGAGCCCGCTGTTGCTAAACTTATGGCATCTAAAAAAAACGATGACAATACATACAGACCAGATCCATCAAAAGTTGCTGTATCTCAAGCTGGATCTACAAGACCGTCATATCGTCTGATACACGAAGTCACTGATGGAGTGTGTGTAGCTGAATTCTATTTGCCCGAAGTGCTTAATTCCGATGAAATATCACTAGAGATGAATGATGAGAATATTGTGCTAGAGGCTCGTAAACGGGGCTATCTCATTGATGGCCTAATTGGACACAAAATAGATGAATCTGCAATTGAGGCACATTTTGATCCGTCATACAGAGTATGTATAAAAATATATAAATATTTTTTTAGTAATAATAAATCGTTTTTGTTTTTAGATTCTCACTGTTAAAATGCCAATTTTAACAAATTAAATTGATAAAAACTCATTTTCTTCAGCTCTGATTGAGTTTACCTTAAATTTAACAAAATCCAGGTTAATCCCCGTTAATATTAACCTCGGGTTACTTAGCCAGAGAAGTAACAAGTAAAAACGCTAATTTTGGCAGAAAAACCGCAATCGACAGTGTTAAATTTAAAACCTCCTAAAACTGTATGTTGTATATATTAATAAATGTGATAAATCGGAAAAAGTTTTAAATAATTTAAACAGTATTATTATTACGCTTGATGTGTTCGTGTAAGCGTTACGTTTGGACAGTTTTGAATAGATATGAAATATGATTACTGCGTGTTTCCAGGAAACAAAAAAAGAATAATCATTACAGTATATACATTTTATTTATTAAAAAACATTTTTGTTCTATAACAGTTTTTATTATATAAAACAATTAATTAAAATTAATTTAAATCTATAATTATGCTTAGAATTGATTTGTATTTGAAATATATTTACTATTCAAAGCACATTTAGCATAAGTCAGTCAAAGCAACATACTAACGCTTACTCTCGATGACCTTCTAGTCAGAGCTGTCGTGTCAGCTCGTTGGATCCATAGCTATTATATGAATCCTTACGCACCAGCACATTGTCCAAAGCATAATTACCATCTCGCCGATCATCATCGCAAACCTTGTCGCGTTTCGGTCGCATAATACCTTTAACATCATCTAGTGAGATATCCATATTTTGGAATGCATTGAGCAATATCACTGCCACGATAACAATTAAAAATCCACAAATATCTCCAACTATGTCTTCAGCCTTCATGTGTACCCACTCTTTGAATAAAATGGCAGAAGCACATATGACAAGTGATGTAAAAATTACATAGTACACTGGAGTTACAATGCTGGTATTAAACAGATCTAGTGCTTTGTTTAAGTAGTTCATTTGAATAGCTATAAACACAACAGTTGTCACAATTAAGAAGTATGGCATCCAACGACTAAAGTCATTCGATCGTCCCGAAATAGTATCGCGAAGCGCTAAACCCAGAGCTTTACATGACATTACCGTGAGACTGCCGATTGCTGCACATAAGGTTATGTAAACAACAACATTTCGGTGTCCGTGACGTGGTCCAGCAAATAAGCCTATAAACAGAGCTACTCCAAACACAAGCAATACGTATATCATGAAGGTGGGATTTTGTAGCTTTTGCATTAGAACATTTAAGTCATCCACTTCAACCTCCTTTGGTGAGTGAAGTACAATTATGATGGAACCAAGTACACAAAGTAAACATCCGAGTTTACCTAGTAAATTAAGTCGTTCGTCTAGAAATTTTGAGGAAAGTACAGCTGCAACAAGTACACTAAGTGCACCAAGAGGTGTAACCAAGGAGGCAGGAGCAAACGCATAAGCAGCAAAATTAGCAGCTTCTCCGACACCCACTAAAATAAATAGAATAATATAAATATATTATTATTTTGTAATTACATGCTAATGGTCTTTTTACTAACTTGTTAGAAGACCAGCCCACCATATCCACTCTTTTAGATAACCGAACCCTCCGGCAGCCGCCCGTAGACCTCCAACACGATTTAGTTTAATAAGTGCCTTCTTTTTTATAATAAAACTTGAGCCAATGAATAAACTGGAAGACAGTGCTAATCCGAGGCCAATGTAGAATTCACGTTTTGTGTACAGTTCCTCAAATGATTTAGGCGTTCCAGCCACGGTCAATGGTCCGTGTTCAGCCATAATACAGTATTTTAGTACTTTATAAGTGTATCAACGCCACATTACTGAACTGAACACCTCAATCGTCAATCCGTGATATAAAATTGCGTGACGCACCTTTTGTTTATTATCTTATCGTCAAATGAACGAATACATTGGGTATTGGGTTACACTCGAATGCGTTAATACTTTATAACACTTATACTATACGCACGCACTGAAAAAAATAAGATAAAATAAGATAATAACATCCAGAAATTATTTTTGTTTTGATTTTATTTATATTTCAATTTCTAACATGAAATCCAAAATACACACCAAATATTACGTAAATAGTGTTGTCACCGTCAAGTGATCTGAAATGTCACTGTCAATAAAAAAAATATAGTACGCAAAATATGAAAAGTACTAGATGTATGATATTCAGTGGACGTTTATGTTTAACATTTGAGTGCATGCACCAAAAGGTGTACGCACTGCGCACTGAATTTTAAATACATACTTAACTTAAAAGTCACGTTATGTAAAAGGGAAAAAGTGCAGTTTAGTATTTAAGATCAGAGAACTTCCCCACCACCTTCTCCCTCACAACGTGATCTCCCCAAGCCAAAATGATAAAAACATGTATATCTTACCTTAGAGAAGCAAGCCCAAACATTATTTCGTGGTTGAAATCTGGTTGTGCAATGAGGGTGCAACGTGCTTTGTGCAACACCTATCCGGGTTTGGAATTTAGCGCGTCAGTAGTGGCTCTAGTTGTCAGAGTCGCTCACAGCGGATAAAAAATCAAATTTTGCAACCAATTGGTTTTCAACTTTTAGGTTGGTTTAGCCTTTTGAGAGTTTGGCAAATCTTCACTTTAGGGGCGGTGACGTTTAAAAAAATGTTTTACCCAATATTGATGGAAATGAGCCCCTGAGTACGAATCAGGGCTTAAAATCGCGTCGCTCGCCTCCCCCTTCAGGGGGGGGGGGGTTGGTTGTTAAAGTTTGTATGAAACTTTTTTGTTTTAATGTTTTAAAAAAAAAATGCTTTCGATTAAATGATTTAAATAAAAAATAACTGCATATTTTTTGTTTTGTGCTTTCCTACTTTATAGTTTTTATTTTTTTTTAAGTTAGTTTTTAAGCCATTATACAACAAAACGTGGCAAAAAAGCTAATAATGAAAGATTAATGAAATTCAAGGTTTTTGCTAGTTTTTTGCTTGTTTTTTGATAGTTTACTACCAAAAAACAAGCAATGAGCTTTTTTTATTACAATTCTCTGGTATATTAAATTCTACAAGCGCGCTGCCGCGCGTTTTTCTTTTTTTTTTTTTTTAACAAATAACAAAAGCAATCAACATAATAATGCTCTAAAAGCATAAAATAAAAAAATAAAAAAAATTAAATAAAAAAAATATGCAGTTATTTTTTATTTAAATCTT
>JAAAKO020014586.1:0-16639 GCA_010015015.2 Bolitophila cinerea
TGGTATTATCGTTCTAGATACATATCTTTATAACTGTAAAATTTCATTAAGATTAGAGCTGTATTAAGAAATTTCCGTATTTAATATTGTATTAAAGATTCGGCATGCGTAAGCATGAACATATAAAATATAATGATCTAGAATAGAGACAAAATAGGAAGGTCGAACCGCTGAATGCGATAACAGAACCAAGATAACGCTGCGTACTGGACCACTCTCTGAATTTCCAAATTGCGAAGTAATGATGATTTGTAGTTAATTAAGAAAATGTGTGCTGCAGTATCTCATCTGTCTCTCTCTATTATAATTCGCAGTTCAGTCTGATCCGACGTTTTGTATACCTACTTACATTTGCTAATCATCATAACAGAATATATTTAGTGATTAATTGCATCGGGTGAGCAAAGTCGAGTGTTGACCGCAATATTTATAAACAATTTCGGAAGCTTGCAATTTGAGAATGGGAAACAAATGCGCACATCAACTTACACGTCTTAAAGAATTGCTATTTGTAAAATTATGAGCTAACACTCATTTTGTAAATTTGTGTGAGTGTTTTAATTGTTATTCCATTGATAATTTAATTATTAAACCTAATTATTTTGTTTTTGTGCATAAAGAGCGTCCAGACAAACAACATCGTGAGTGACTTGTATTCCGAATGCGTTATTGAATATACGCAGAGGCGTTTATATCAACATTATACTTAAAATCTTGTAAAGCATCATCAGAAGTGAGTGTGCCGTCTAAGAAAATGTACTTAGAAATATCTGAGATGAAAATAGGAAACAGAACATGAAAACGATAGTGCTTGCATAGAACTGTACATTAGATATTGAAAATTAAAATTAATTAAATAAAAACACATAGTGTAGTACTTAAAGTGATATTAAAAACAGTGTGCGCAACAAAATGAGTCTAGCCAATATGCCTTTGCTAAACAATACAGGATTCCTCCTGCAGACAATGTTGTACCTGGCAAATCAAACCGACTACAGTCTCAATAATACTCTGGAAGACTACTATCATCTACCGATTGGAGCTGACTCAGGTATGTGTATAATCAAAGGTGTATTAAAATCAAATATAATTATGTTTCTATTTGAATTAAAGTTTTTTTGTTAAGAACGTGTGGTTCTCAATAAAGTTTGTAAAAATGATACGATTTTCATCGAAAAAACATTGTGATTGAACATTTAAATATACAATGATACCAAAAGTTCAAGGTTCAATTGATAAACGTTCTTCATTTGTCCGGTTATTCCCTGCTTCCGCTAGTTTCAACATTCATTATAAATAGATACCAATGTTTATATAAATAAAGCGAAATCAATTTTTATTATGTTTTTTTATATTATATTGTTTTTGTGGAAAATAATGATGATTGTATTATGAACAAAAATAGTAACAAAACAAATCGCCGATTGATATAAATTTTTTTTGGCATCATCTCGAAAGATGGTTTCTCATAGACTTTTTTACGTATTTTGGAGCGTAGATTCCTAAAATGCATTTTTTACTGAGCCCTCATACTGTATTTTGGTCCAATTATCCCCAAACGCAAATTTTATTTTATATTATATTATTATTTATTAACTTTTCTTTGAAATATCAAGATGAATTAATTAATTATTTTACAAATACGAGTAACTCGCGATTAGTACTAAACCGTAACACGATTGTAGTGTAAATTATATTATTATTCCATAAATTGTTCTTGTAGGGATAGGGATTGTTTTCGAGATATTCTCAAAACTTTTATGACATTTTTTAAAGTTATTTGCTCACATCTTCATAAAATTTGCAACAACTGTAAACCGTTATATATTGTTTGAAATGTAATTTTATCCTTTTTAATAAGATTTAAAGAAATTACAAGTATAGGCAATCAAATTCTAAAAAAGTGTTTTTTAAATTATTTTATTTGATTCGTTTAATTTAAAAAATATCTTTTTAAGTGTAGGCTCGTATGATCATATGTACTTTTACAGAAAAAAAGAAGTATAATTTTGCCAAAATCGGACAAAAGACCATCCGTTACACGATGTACATACATTTATACTGAAATCCAGGTCAGAGAGAGAAATAGAGACAAAGAGAGAGGTCAGTTGAGAGACAGAGAGAGATCAGTTGAGAGACAGAAAGAGAGGTGAGTTGAGAGAATGAGAGAGAGGCAGAGAGATTTTCTTTCTAAGATACAGATAGATATGAATAACCTTTCTGTCTATATCTCTCTGTCCCTCTTTAAAAAACAGAAAGAACTCAATGGAAAACTATTTTTTTATGCTTTTTTTTCGCACTTAAGAATCAAAACATTTTTTTATTATATCAAATGCTTTTTGTTGCTTAAAAAAGGCGCGAAGCGCCAATAGAATTTAATATACCAAAGAATGGTAAAAAAGTAGCAGATTGCTTGTTTTTTGGTAGTTTATTGCTTGTTTTTTTGCAAAGCAAGAAATAAGCTAAATACTATAAAAAAAAACAAGCAAAAGACTAGCAAAAACCATGAATATCATTAAAATTTTAAAAAAATATCATTACAAAAAAACGCTGATTGAAACTTATTTTTAATTAGCGAAATTTTGAAATGAAAATATTACCGGTGGTTTTTTTACAAGTTGTACCACAGCATTCTTGTAGACTAAATTGACATTCTTTAATTCTTAGGACCGTATTATTGGTATTGTATTTTATATTGAAAACTTTGGTCGAGGGTTAAACATAAATATAAAAGTATGATAAAAAATCCACGATTTTTGATTATGTGTTTGGAGTAAATTTAATATTTGTATATTTTTTTTGTTCATTAATATATTATATTATTCCCTCCTTAAAAAGTATATACTTAAAAGGATTTTTTTCATTAATCTTTAAAATTATTATTTTAATAAACTATTTCCTGATATTTTAAAATTTATTGTTAATTATTCTGGCTAGATTTTTAGGCGTAGGTAACCTCACCGGCATTTTCTACTTTAATAAAATATTTTAAACTCAAAACATATTTGCTGCCTGATCCTTCTGGAACACAAATTGAGGCGATGTAACTATCGCAGTTTCCTACACGAGTCAGCTTAACACAAGGTCACATTATTTTGCATTACTCATATGCTAAATAAAATATAATAACCTTGACCTCTCTTTGTTTGGTAAAAAAATATAATAAATCGGATGTTCAAATTCCAAAATACGAGTAAATGCAAAAAATATAAAGACTAATAAATTTAATTACAATTAAATTGAATGATATATATTGTATACAAGGCATTCACTTGCTCGCAATTATTAGAGATAACCTATAAGCGTGTTTTTTTCATTTGCTTATATTTTGGGGGACTTCCATATGATTTTGATTAGCATTGGAATATATGTATATTTTACCGTAATTTATAATCAAAAAATAACTATATTTGTATTTATATAAAGTTGACTCATAATTATACTTACACTAATATTAAATTTAGACCAAAACTCTCCGCGATGCTACGGAGTCTACGGTTGCTTTCCGCTAACATATCCATGGACTACGTATCTGCGACCAATCAGCTCGTACCCTGAGAGTCCAAGGAAGATAAACGCACGTTACCCCGTGTTTACAAAAGAATCCCGATTGTCGCCCAACTTCTTGGACCTAAACGATCCGGAATTAACACGTAAAATGGGAATTAACCCAACGGGTAAAATCTACTTTCTATCGCATGGATACATTGAGTCTGGCGACCGACCGTGGGTGAGTTAATCTTTGATTGCCAAAAAATAGTCTTATTTTTTTTAAAAACCTTTTCTCCTTCCGTTGAAGATTCAACGAATGGTTAACGCACTGCTTGACGAGGACAAGTACCAGACGGCCTCAGTTATTATCGTCGATTGGGGTGGTGGTTCAAGCCCACCGTATGCACAGGCTGTTGCAAATATTCGTTTGGTCGGAGCCATTACGGCTCATGTGATACACATGATCTACGAGGAACTTAAAATGTCAAATATTGAACATGTGCACATGATTGGACATTCTCTGGGAGCACATCTATGTGGTTATGCTGGCTACACACTACAACGGGATTTCGGACTTACGTTGGGGCGTATTACCGGAATGGATCCAGCAGAGCCACTATTCACGGATTCCGATCCACTGGTGCGATTGGATCGTACTGATGCCATGTACGTGGACATTATTCACTCAGACGCACAGCCCTTTTCTAGCGGTGGTCTAGGCATGACAGCCGCAATTGGCCATGTGGACTTCTATCCAAACGGTGGCTACGATAATCCTGGTTGCGATGTACCAATGCAAAACTATATCGAGCAAGAAAAGGGCTCATTCTTTTGGGGTGTACAACAGTTTGTGAGTTGTAACCACGTGCGCAGTCATCAGTTTATGACAGACAGTATTATATCGATAAAATGCCCGTTTATGGCGATTACCTGTGAATCGTACGATGACTTCAAGGCAGGAAATTGTTTCAAGTGCGAGGCAGATGGACATTATTGTTTCAAGTTTGGATTAAAGAGTATTGACAGCTATTATCAATTATTGGGACGTGGCCACAAGAATGATAATAAACCGATAAAAGTGTATCTTATGACGGACGGTCAGAATGCGTATTGTCGGGCACACTATAAGGTTACCGTAGAGATGTCATTGTCTCACGAGAGCTCTTTGCATGGAGGTGAAATTGGTATCATGTCAATTATTGTTCACTCAAAGCCAGAGGACGATTTCGAGACGGATAAGATAAAACTCTCTCAGGATCCGATGTAAGAAATCTTTGGTGTTAGAGAAAGAAAAAATCCAGTTATGTATTGTTTTAGATTCTATGAGCCTGGTTCAAAGTACACTTCTGTTATATCTGGTCGAGACGTGGGAACACCAAATTTTGCAACTCTGAATTGGGAATACAAGACCAATCCTTTGAATCCACTTACCTGGCGCATTTTGGCTTCTCCTCGTGTTTACGTTGATCACATTTATGTAGAAACGTTGGAGTATAATTCAAAGTATATTTTCTTCAGATATATTCAATAACCACTTGATAATATTGTATTGTTTTTACAGGATTAAACTTTGCCCAAGTAAAGATGACCCAGTTGTGTCGGATAGTTCAACCCGATTCAGTCATGAAAACTGTAAATAATTCATTTTAATTTTATATTTCAATGAACACTTTATTATTAAAGTATAATTTTAGGTTAATTACTAATATAACAAAATATGTAAAACATAATTGGAATATTAAATTTGTTTGTGTGTATAATTTAAATGCCATTATAAAAATTCACATTGTTATTAATGTTTTTGATTTGTTTATTCTTCATAAATCTGAAAATATTTTAAAATATTACATACTCACTCCACTAATTTACAAACGTTCCGAAATTCGTCCAGCAACCGAACGTAAATTGCCGTATACTTTGCTTGGCGGTGAGCCCAGAATCAAATTACAGATTGCTCGTCGGGCCAACTGGATATTCTGGTAGCTTCCCAGGATGTGAACTCTTGTGTCCGCAATGACGATACGTGTCTTGGTGACGTTCTCAATGGTGAATTTAGTGCGACCACCCTTACCGGCCAGACGACCAATTGCTCGGCTCTCGTGGTCACCTTTTAGTGTTTTCACGTCTTTAATCTCGAACGTCTCGACAAACAGATCTTCCAGACGTAACAGTGCCAATGAGTCCTCAATATCAAATCCGTACAGAAAAGCACGTACAAAGTCAGCAGCCTTTTGCAGGTTAGAGATGTCTGGCGTCTCAGGACTGACTCGAATCTCAACCTGATTGATTCGCATGTTGAAACGAATCTGTAACTGCAGGTGTTCAACAATGGGACTGAATATTTTTAACCAATTTTCCTTGAGGGCTGAGTATCTAAAATACAAAATAAATATTTACATTATTGTATCATAAATACTATTAACACATAGCATTAACATACCTATGTGGTGGAACGGGAATTTTTCTAAATTCCAAGCTCGAGTGCTTCTTTCGCTTGGTTTTTGGTGCATTGGTTTTAGCGGTTCCTTCAATACCAGAGATTTCATCCACCTGCATATGATCTGCTTCACTGATGGCACGCTTTTTACCTTTGTTTTTGTTGTGAGCAATTGGTGAAGGTAAAAACTCTTCGGCGTTAATGTTAACGCTCTCGACCTCCATTTTTAGTTTGGTTGCGCAGAAATGGGTTGACAAAATATGTAATTTACAATTTTTAGGGACTGTGGAGTGTTATTCTTCAGTTTATTAGGAATATTTAGTAAATTTAGTACGCAGTTACTTGTACCACGTGCCAAAATATACTTTGAAAAGATGGTTGCAAAGTGACAGACGAAATGCCAAAAGAGCGGTGCTGCCAACTTACTGTAGACAAAACGTTAACTCAATGCGAACTGCATAGCCGACATTGATTTCGTAATTCTAAAAGTTTTTGGCGCAACTACAGACAAAATGACTTATTATTTTACGAATAAAATATAAAAATATACATAATAATACATTCCAAAAATTATACATAATAATGTAATAATAATAGTATTTTTAAATACATTTGTTCAAAATTCCATTTCATCGTTTCTTTTGTGTTTTGTATCGTTACCAACTTCGTACGTCTCATGTTGTTGCGTGTTTTTTTATCTGTCATCTGTCACTGTCACTTGTACGTACTTTTGTTGCTCTGTTGTTCTGTGGTTAGAACATATTTTCTAACACAATTTAGAGAAAAGTATGCATTACAATATTTAAGAAACATTAATCCATTAATTGTAGTAATTTACATAATCAGGCACTAATTAAAATGTACCATACAACTTAATTATTTTGAAAATATAATTAAACAAACTGCCTAACCTACAAAATGTATTACATAATTTATATGTTCAAAATATTGTGTTTCAGTTTTATGGCCGTCAAGTTCCTGAAAGTGTTCCAGAGATATCGAGTGGTCGTGATATTTCCCACATTAGCCGTCACATCGATTTACGCGGATTGGTCGCACACGCAGCAGTGGAAGCGCGAACAACTGGAAGCTGCACGATCTAAGGAATTGCTGCAATAATTATAAACGCAATCCCATAATCATGGTTCTAAGTCATCTGGGTCTGACCAAGCAGTACGTCTGGTTTGCATTGCCGCTTGCCGGATTTGGAGTTGGCTGGTTCTTGGACCGCAAAGAAACCGAACGAATGGTGTCTTTCCGCGATAAAAGTGCCCTGTATGGACGTCAACTGAAGGCCAGTGAGGCTCCATCTTGGCCTTGAAGCACGGAACTAATACCTTGATCTGTTCAGTGTAATGTAGTGAGTTGAATAAAATGATTTGAACAAGTTAATATATTTTTTTAGTAACGAGATGTCTGATATTAAAGGCAGTTGGTTATAAGTTAATGAATTCATCACGTATATCTAGTTTTTTTAAACAATATTTAGCGAATCCTAAAATATTTAATTATACACATTGTGGTACTTGTAGTGAAATTCAATTTAAAATAATTTTCATAAAACCAGAAAGAATTACACAAAACATAATTTTCAAAAAAATAGTATTTTATGGAAAACCTTACAAATGTTCAATTAAACCATTAATTTTTAATTGGTCTGAAAATAAGTTATTATAATATTCGTATAGTATTCTCTATTAACGCCCTTAAAATGATCGTTATTAGCGCATTCAACAACGGCCTAAGCGTTATATGATTTTAATCCCCAACATAACTGAAATTAAACGTTAAATTCATGGTTTCTATATGATTCCGCTTTCCACCACTACTGTATCTTCACGATCTTGTCTGATCGACAAATATTTATTCAAATCTCCGAAAACCTTTTCTCCAGATTTGTGTTGATTTTGATTTCCAAAGGTGATTCTAATGGGATGAAAGATAGAGATTATAGAGATGACCGCAATCCAGAAATTATCAAGATTTTCTGCATTGAGAGTCGATATAGTTGAACACGCAAAAACTGATGCTAATAAAACACTGAATTTTAATGCGTTTCAAGAAAAGTATTATTGAATAAAACCAACATTTAAAATACTGGTTTTATGATGAACATCGAAAACCGCTTGATCTTTGCCAAAAATCAATATAAATGTACGACCGCGATTTTAATATTTTTAATTATTTTATCACACTTTTGAGGATACAGCTGAATTGGGAATATGAGCTTGAAGTATGAGGGATAAGCAACTCTGCGAACTGAGTGGGACTTGCATTGCAAACCAATCCTTAGTCTATATCGAGTCAAGAGGATATTGTAGAAGTGGAAAACTTGAAATCTGAGGACGTAGAGTGTGGGTCATTCGCCGAGGAAATGAATCAAAGATTCCATTTCGACGCATTTGCAGGTTGCAATGCAGGTGATTAGTCGGCATAAGGGTAAGGAAACCACATCCCAAACTGAGATCTTTGAAAAATCAATTGTTGGAATTTCTCTAATTGCATTATGGCCAATAACATCCTCGCGTAGAATGCAAAAGTTTTAAATTATGGCTAAATAGAACGGGTGTACTTTCAGGGATATCCCCAAAGACTTAAATAAAAGCCACTCGACATTGCCAAAATACATTTGTAGCTTTGGAATGTTTGTAGTCCAGGATAACACCAAGGTATTTAACTTTCGACAATGACAATGAGTTCATTGACTACAGTACACCACAGCACGCTCTAAAGTGGACAATTTTATGCTGAGCATATATAGTCTATCTATCTTGTGACTGTGGGAATCACACGATGGGCTAGCTTATGCAGAGCGGATTCATCAGATTTACCGCAGTTTGGTAGGCATGCTGATTGCCATTAAGTAAGTAATAATTAAGTAAGTTAAGTAAGTAAGTTTGAAACTCGGGTAAATTGGTAACTCTAGAACTGCTACTTCTTTTTTAAGTAATGGAGTAAGAACCATCCGGAATTTTTGAGCATATGACAAACAAAAAAAAACAAGGAGGTTCTTACGGTGCATGATCCTGAGCCAATCTAAGTTCCAATAACTTCTGCGCCAGGTGGGTTTTGAAGACCACCGTTATCTGCCATTCTGTTTTACCTGGCTGAGACTCTGCAGACTGAGCGATGGACTCAGTCGAGGAATCTAGTTTTATGAGACAAGCATACACTTTATACACACTTCCACAACACCAATACTCTCTAAATAATCCTGCACAGAATTTAAAAAACACAACATGACTGTAATTGAACATTATAATTACAATACTTAAACTAATAATATATTTTAAAACTAGACCGGTATTACTTTTACTTGCGCACTCACTTGACCAACACTATACGAGTATACCTTTGGGATTCACGTCGCTTTTGAGCACTTTGGGACCAATACTACGCTGGCGACAGTTCCCTATGAGTAAAATGCGTGACGAGTTTATAGCACTGTATCCTCACTGGCCTTCTGGATGTCTTTCCGTTTACGGACAAGTCTCGTAGCTCACGCAAACGCTGGACTGGCCTCCTAATGGCCTCTCTTAAAATTCTCGTGGCGGCGGCATTCGATGATGAATATGGGGTCGGGGCAAACTCTACGAAGAATAATTTATATTTTTTTACCGTTGTTATTTGACAACGTACGTCTAGTTCGGTAGAATTCTAGAAAAAATAGAGTGTTCTGACACCAATTGCTGACGTTTTCCCCTCTCCTCCTGGGAATAAATGCGTATTTATTTATTATTTTTATTATATGTTTCTTTCGTTTATTTATTTAATTTATTATTATTTATTTCCTTTTATTTACATTTTCGACAGTTACAGTTACGTCTTTCGAGTAAAAGGTTCAATGAACCATCATGGATGGTTGAACACCCTCGATTTCCTCACAGAAATATAACCACGTTTTGACGGATTAAAACTCTTTTATAGGTTCTCTTTTTTATGTTGTGATATAAAAACGTTGTATCCTACAAGCCCTGTTAAAGGATTTTATGACCAGCTTCCTGAGTTTCTGGAGGTTATTCGACCACTATGGACAAGAGGTCCTTGTCTTAATAACTCGGAGAGAGCAGGGTTATTCAAAAAACTTATACGAATAAGATCTTTAGTGAGAAGAGTCCGGGTTGAAATTTCATTCCAATGCGCTATCAGAGATAAGTTTCATGAACTTTATCCAAGTCGTATTTCTACGATTCCATGAAAGTAAATGCTTTTGGAGTCTGTCGAAGTGAAGACATTTTATTCTTTCCAGTTTGTAATTAAGCTCATAAGCTTTTGGCTTTTGATTTTGTTCATGCTTTTTGACAAAGTTATTCTATTGCATACTTTCTAAATCCAAATCAAGCTCATTGAACCTAAAGAACACATCAAGAGCATAATTAAGCTTATTTAAAGTGTATTTGAATGGTTTGTTTATTGGCTTGTTTCATGTATACAGGCTTATCAATACAGTAATCTCTACTAAACGATATTACACGCTAATTTTATACTCACTCACAGTAATCCTAATATATATACCAAAATATTGTACGTATGCCATTTAAGCAGCATAAAATCGTCGCCATTATCTAAAAACAGGGCTATAATCCGTGGGTCTTATCTCTATAAAAATTAATAAATGAACACGTTTCGCGGTCGCTTGCATCTTCTTCCGTTCGCCATAAGGATGACTCATTAATTTGCGCACATAATATATAATATAAAAAAGAAACATATTTTTATCAGCCATACTCTTAAATGCACTTTTGCGCAACGCATAAAGCAGCGAGTATGTATTTATTAAATAATTTCGCGGACACCACTGCATTTAATCGCAGAGCTTGCATTTTATTCTTATTCTTACCGTGCACCGTATTTATGGCTTGTCCATTAGCCTATCTAAGTAATGGGGCATTTCTGTACAAATATATACTCGTAAGTATATATTTATATGTGTAAGCATATTGTATATTTATACCCATTTGCTACTTTCGCGTATATAAAATGTTCTGCCATATTTACGAGCACGCAAAACGACACCAAATATATATATATGCAAATAATATACAGAGAAAGAGCTGCATTTCGCTCGTGAACGACGATCTTGATACACACACACACAAGCAAAGACAGACGTACTGATACACACACACAAGGTTCTCATGGTTGCACACACGCATGCGCACTATATATGTATATCAGTTGCATAAATCATTGCCTAAATTGCAATTTCTTGTAATACCTTATCGCGGAAGACCCCTTAATTTGCAATTTAATATATGTGGGTTTAAATTGATGCGTGCGCGGCTAACTTTATTATTTCGTCTGTCATATTTTTTTTTGTATTTATATTTGTTTAATTATATTAAAAAAAACTTTATCGTCACGACTATTTTTAAAGTCTTCCTGACACACAGTGTTGCAGCCATGGACAAAACAGAATACACAAAAATATACCTATATATTTTGCAGTAAAATAAAAATATGTTCATATTTTTATTATCCGTTTTTATTTCCTATTTTCATAAAGGGATTCATTTTAAAATCTATAATCATATAAATGTATATAAAAATTAAACTATATTGTAAAAAAATTATAAGCAAGGCTATTTGCACTATGGTTTTATGTTTTTATATTTTATGTGTTTTTTATAAAATATTTTATATTTAAAAACATTTTTTTGATGTTGTCGCATAGGTCATATTTGCCAAATCAAGCCAGTACTTTATGGGATTATATGAGTGTATATTTTATTCCTCAATTTAAAAAACGTAAAAACAAGCAAAAACATAAAAATAAAAAAAGACCAGCAAATAAAATTAAGAACTAGATATTTTATTAGACAAATATGATTCAGAAGGGCTATTCTCAAACCGTTCTTTAGACTTCATACCTATATTTAGGAACGAAATGATTTCAAAAAATAAATTAAAATATCGTACCGAAATTTATTTAGGTCGCTTCATGGCACACATAAATTTAGGTTTAAAAATTGTACCTAAATTTAGGTATGAAATTAATAAATTTTATTTTAAAAAATAATTATTATTTTTTCAAAAAACATTATAACATTTTTTTGTTCTCTAGAAATCGGGAAAGATTTTTTATCATTTTCGAGAATTCTCGAGAGTTCTAAAAAAAATCGAAAAAAAATCTCGATTGTAAATATTTGGATTCACTATAAATAATAATATGGAAATGTTCGGGTTATTTGATTGTTTTTTAGTAATACAAATAAATAGTACGCGCGCTTCCAACTTTTATGAGATCGATAATTTTTAATTAGAGATTTTATTGTCTTGATTTCGACCCAAACCTGAAATAGAAAAGTTGCGTTCATTTTGATTTGACGTTGGGCTAATTGTAAGTAGGGTTGAGGAGTCGTAACATAATTGTACGACTCCGACTCCGACTACGGACATATATATTTTTTATAACGACTCCGACTCCAACACCAAATCCACTTTAACTCATCTTTTTAATTTTTTATTTAAATAAAAAACATTTATTTATTTATAATATATTTTTAATTAAACAAATTAAAATGAGTTTATTTAAAGAAAAAGCATTGTTTCTTAAATTGGCATTTAAAAATAATGTAATTTAGGGTTAAAAATATAAGTTCTTCAACCAAACCACAGTAAAAAATAAAGACAATACAATACTGAAAATAATAATAATAATGAATAAAATTGATTTTGGGTTTATATGTATAACAAATTGACTCAATATGACCTCAAGTAAATTTTCAGTGTTATATTTTATCAAAATTTAACCAACTTGGCTGACAGTTAATATTTTATTTTTGTTTTTCTAACATTTAGCCAAAATATTAACCGTCACGGTTATTTTTTTCGAATTTTAACCCAAATTGTTTCTTGGGGTTTTTCTTAAATAAATTCACTCATATATTAAAAAAAATGTGAAAAGGCAGGTAAAGACATCAAAAGAAATAAAATGTTCCATACAAAATGAGTCTGACAAAAAAATGTTCGTCAAATTTTCATTTTGTTTGCGAAACGGAAAATTTATATGATCCACAAATAAATGATCCAAAAAAAATCTCACAAATGCTGTATCTTAAATGGTTTATCATTTTGTTATATATTTATAAATATTTCACAAATGCTTTCTCAAATGATTATTTTTATGTTATTATTTTAAAATGCCTTTTTACATGATGTATCAATTTTTTATAATTTGAAATGATCTTAATGAAGTAAAGTACAGATGGAGGTATTTAATGTAAAGTGTGTTTGTCAAAAAAAATCTTTTCATATTTTTATAATTATAAAATAACAATTTAATTATTACAATTGCTGATTCGAGAAAAAAACTCACGCAGTTTTTTATAGAAAGTTTTTAAGTTATAAGTACGCATTAAATCAATAGGTAAGGTATTCCATAGTGTTACTGAACGTACAAAAAATGCATTGCTCGAAGATTACTTAGTAGTTGTAGTGTAGAGGTATATTGGCTTTCTAGTTTTTATAATTTTAAAAAGAACCATACATGTCCAAAATTTATAATATTACAACAAACCAAAAATGCAGTTTATAAATCTCGATATTCTGTCAAATTTTCGAAAGCCATTTACAAAACGGACACAAGCATTAAAAGCTACATTTAACTTACGCTTTGATGCTGCAGTCAATGAACTGAAAACAGTATCTCCGTAAGTAAAGAAAGGAACAATTAGCGTCCAGCTGATGGCGGATTTCGTAGGATAAAAGATGCGCAACTTTTCATAACCTTCTCAGGCTACCATACACTTTACCACAAATAGAGTTCGCATCATCAAGATTTTTTATTTTATCACTATAAGCAAGAGTACTACCATCCATAATTAGGTCCGGCCAATCATTCAATTAAAATGGACTGCGTTTTTAGAGGATTAAGGTATAGTTGGTTTTTAAGAGACCATAAAACAATTCTGGCAAGATCTTCATTTGCCAATGTGATCATTTCATTTGCATCCTTGGGTGATTTACTAATTCTTAACTGGACATCAACTGCAAACATATCACATGTACAATTATTTACAATCATTGGAAGATCATTTATAAACATAGTAAATAGAAGTGGTCCCATAACTGAGCCTTGCGTAACACCACAGTTAAGTTGAAGATAATCAGATAATGGACCGATTGCATTAGATTTTATTTTATATATTGATGTAATTATATCGTCCTGGAAAACATTTTCGAAATAAAAGCCTTCTTTGACTTATTTTATGGGTTGAGTAAATTCTAATGTAGGAGTTGGTCCCAGGTCTGAATCCGCTATAAAATTAGAATTGAGCTCATTTGAACTATACACACAAGCAGATTGAACATTTTTAGTAATTCCTTTTTCTTTATTTTTTACATATATTTTTTTAGTTTTATTTTATTTGGAATAATCCCTAGAAACATAAATTTTTAGCTTAAAAATGGAAAGGTGTGCCTGCAGATACTTAAAACAAACCCAGTTTTTATCAATAATAAAATATACACAAAATAGATATAAAAAAAATTAAACTTTTTAAATAAGAAATCTGAATATATATATATATATATATATACATATATATTTATTATATTATTTATATGTTGATTTATATCTTATTTTTAAATATTTGTTTACTCATTTTTTATAATTTTAGCATTAAAATTGAAGCTTTGGTGTATGGTTGTCATAAAACCCTCATGCGATACTTAGTGACACAGGTTTGGCAGCGTAAGGTGATCGATCATCATTTAGGCAACCATGCGCCCTATGCGAGGTCAACCATCAAAAATAACACTATTACCTATAAATATATATATATATATACATACTATACGATATTCACAATGCACATTGCATCCGCTACGACATAGCAATCCCGCGCATTTTCGTGTGCCGTAAATTCTCATCTTCCTGGCTATATGCATACTTCTATACACTTTACTCTACAGTCTACAGGTATATATATACCTGTATAATTATATACGTTATACACACAAATTTAGTTTTGCTCGTGAAATATAATATTATTTCCGAACAACTTTACACGATCGTTTCGCCGTAAAATATCGTCGATTCCTGTCCACGTTTTACAATTCTTCTACGTAAATAAAACAATCAATAATCCTATAACCGATCCAATGAAATTGTACATTATGATATCACGTTTGCGCCTGCGTGTGAGCGTGCTCGCGAGCGCGATCAACGATCGTTTATACACGCATAAATTAATATGTATATTATGTACGTAATATGAATTCGAATTGGATTCAGTATATACATATGTAGTAGTACTATACACGTAGAGTATAAATGCGTCTGTTTTATTCTGGTTTGGTGGAGTGCAGAGGCCTAATAGTTTATAGAATGGTAAACATAGGAACATTTTAATAGTATTTCTTGAAGATGGAGGTGAAACAAACAAAAGTCCTCTATTCTATACTTCTGATCTCCCGTTTAGTCTCTGACTGAATGCTGACAATATATATTATATAAATATATATGTTAACTCGTATATACCAAATACACGTATCACATTGCCTTATAAAGTTTATGAACCAATTTAAAAGTATTTTACCGGCGCCTGCGGCCATATAAATATTTCTTGTGAGGTTATAACTTTTTAATAACTTTTTAAGAACTTTTTAATAGCATATGTTTCGATTGAATCATATTTAATTACAATTTTTGTTCTTTAATATGGTCTTGTAAATGACATTTAGTTTCGATGCACCGAACTGTATAAAACACCTTGAGTGCTATAGTTATTAAATATCAGTGCAACTTTATTAAATTCAGACTACAATGTATTTGGTAATTATCATTGGTTTTTACAATGTAACGTGAAGGTCTGGATTCAAGAGCTGATCGCATTGCCACAGGTGTGCCGATCAGTGGATGGAAAAGCAACAGTTTTATATACTTGTACAGTTACTTTAAGTATTGTTTTATATTCATTTCTAATTTATTTCTAATTAGGATACCACTCCGTGTCGCCAATCGGTAGAAGAAAATCGTTTAATTTGAACGGTTCTCTTTAACCTAATTTCGTATTATGCTGAATATAGTTTATATTTATCTAATTATTTCATGAAGATTTAATAAACAGGTTTTATATGATATTGCATTCATTATCCAGTTGCCAGCTTTTATATGTTAAGCCCTTTACCGGATCCTATTATATTTCGCGAAAATGAATAAAAGAAATGTATTTTGTTCAATTTCGTCCTGGAAATACTTTTTTATGCTCATCAAAATTCTAATTTACAGCGTCAAGGTTTTTTGAATAAGTATATTGATGGATAGAGGTACTATTTGGAACCTAATTTCTCTAAGTTTTTGCTGAAACTTTTTTCTAGACAATTGAGGAACAATACTAGCGATCGCAACCTTTAATTGGCGGCAATAATTTATTTTTGATTACAAACATTTTTTTTTGGTAACAATAATTTATTCATGGTAACAAAAATTACATATAGGCAAATTTGTTTAAATTTTGGTCACATTTTTCTCAAAAGGCACAATTTATTTTAACCCTTAGTTTTTCTATTATAACATACCTATGTGGACCACTATAAAATTAATCAGTAATATATATTATACCTCTAGTATATAATGGTTACATAAATAAAAAAGGTCTATAAAATCTGAAAACCTTCAAGGAATAACAATATCACCTAGCACATACATAAGAACAAAATTATGTTTATATCACAGATATATTATATTTACTATTTTTAATATTT
>JAAAKO020014597.1:0-16638 GCA_010015015.2 Bolitophila cinerea
CTAATAGTCCGACAGCTGTGAAATTTATACACGCATCCTTTGAAGGTTGGTACTATATGAAAACAAAATGGATTTTGAACTAGTGGCGTCCTCTCATAGAAACGATACGAACTTTTCAGCCGACCTGTTATATTTGAGAATATTAAAAATTAATAAATAATACCTTATTTGGCAGAAAATTCAGGCCGTGCCATTATCGAGGTTAGTTTGTTTAATAATATAATAATAATAATAATAATATCTTAATCAGCCTGTCTTGAAGTTGAGCTTATTCAGGTTATTTGGCGTATTAAGGGGCATATTAAAATAATGAAATAAAAAGATTTTTAAGATTCATTGGAAAAAACATAAAATTCTGTTTTAACAAAATTTAGTTTTACAAAAATCTGTTTAAATTGCGGTTTAATTTTTTTTTTTTTGAAAATTATGTTTTAATTTTTTTTTAACGTTTTTAAAATCATTAAAATGTTAGTCAAATATTATCGTGACGGTGTGTCAACCGCCCCTTCCGCCCCCCCACACAACAACAATTTCTGAATCCGCCTATGCCTTAAGCCCATGTGAATAATATATACTATCGTTATAAGCTTGTGCTCTACCCAAGAATAAACACTAAATCTTAGTATTTCATCGTAAAAATTATAACTTAAGATATTTTTTATTATTTTATTATTTTTTTGGTTTTGTATTTCGATAATTTTTAGATAAATTGTTTTTTTTTTATTAATCTATGAAATGCCAAACCCGGATAGTGGAATGAATAAAACGATTTGAAATAATCAGAAATCTTCCTTGATGCTACCACAGTGTAGTAGTTGGAACTACGATTGCATACTACATTTACTATATCAGCCAAATAACTCGAAAACATTTCGAATTGAACTCGTAATCAGTTCCAAATAAGTTAAAATTAATAAACCAAAATTACTCGAAAACAATTTCAATGCAACTCGGCAAAAAGAAATATAATATTCAAGCTATTTAAAAACATATTTTTTATGGTTTCATTTTTGTGTCTATTTTAATTTAAAAAAATAATTTATCCTTTTTTGGTTTTAATTGAAATAAATCGTTCCTAAAAAAGTTAATCCAAGGGTTTATTTTAGTCAAGTCCATAGCCTGGGGTCCGTTTGGTTTTGGTTTCAAATAATAACTTCAAAGTAATTTATAATATTATTATATTTTAATGCGAATCTGAATAAAGTTTTGAAAAACACCCACGACCACGGAAAAATATCAATCAAAACTGCAATCTTCTAAAACCACATCTATACTTTAAACCCTTAGTTGGATTTCTTCCATAGCCATTCACCTCCGATGTATCCCTGTCCGAATACGGAAGTCAGGCGTTGAAAATGTGTATAATGATGATGATGGTATCATTTTTAACCATTTACAGAAGGCTGGGTTAAAAAAGAAGCTCAATATTTGGGTGCAACACGAATGACTGCAAAAACTTGATGGACCTGCAAATATTTGGCCAAAACCGGAGATGGAAAATGCGGATTATAAACGTCAATGATGGGCGACAAAGATAATGCTCTTAACGTGTAAAAACGACATAAGAGTGGCCAATCCAAATATGATTGGCTGTGTGTGTTTCTTCGGATTAGATGGAGATAATCCACTATGGCGCTGTTGCTAAGTGGCCAATCAATTCGAAAATCTCTACTGTAAAAAAAAACTCGACCGATTATACGTCATTCACATTCTCCGGCAAATTGTTTTACGTCTATCTCAAGGAAAAGCGAGGTGAAAAAAATAAAAATATACATCGTATAAAAGATAGTGTTGAGCAGAAGGACGATATCGATGACCGTATCGTTCATTTGATTTTGGCGAGGATACCCCTTTTTATTATAAAATGGACGTTTCCCAAAGAACCTAAAATATTAAAACTAATCTATGGTCGGAAGTTTATAATAAAATGAGTGAAACAGGTAAATATTTTATACATATATATTTATAAATAAAATAAAATAAATATATTTTAGGAATGTCTTTAAAAGATATAAAGGAGCGATTAAAACATTTGATTTATTTATTAATTAAAATGCGTTTAAACAAAAACTTTTGGTCAATATAAATCGTGGCCAAAAATTAAAATTATCTTTATTCTGTCAGCATATGTTAATATCTTTGATATAGTCAATACGAATTTTTGGCTATTGTTTAGAAGGTGAATTCTGATGATGGTAAAAATGAAAAGTAATCCAAAAAAAAAAAATACACAAATTAAAAACCACATTTTCCACCATCACACTTTAAAAGTAATAATGGCATTGTCAGGAATTCGCATAACAATAATGTACTAAAATAGTCGTTAAACAATATGCACATTTTAATACCTCCAATCGCATGCGCGCACATGATTTAACAATAAAAAACAGAATTGTGCACGAAGTCAACCGATATAAATGGACTACAAAAGCGCCCAACAAACATTGTATTGTCACAGAATAACGGTAAAATGAATTTCCTCGTAATGTTTCTAGTTGTGTTGGCCGTTTGCATGGAGGTAAAGTGATTTATTTGACAGTTGAATTATTAAAATTAATAATAATGAGATAAATATGTTTGTATCTAGTCTATCCATGGAAACCCTATGCCTGCGGATATCCTTTCTACACTCTTAGGAGGATTACCAATTCTCGGTGGTTTGTTAGGTCCTCCACCGGCGGCAGCGCAACCACAGATTATTTACTAATTTTGATGACCATATGTTTGTGGAATAACTATTACTTACTAATTTAATAACTATTCATATTTTCAATTTTTTTTCATTTAATATGGATTGTGTTTTTGATTGTAAATGTAAAATATATAATTTAATAAAGAGTTTGTAAAGTTTAATTATAATAAATTAATGGTGATACCAACTTAACATAAAAATGCATTTAAAAGTTTAGCACCGAAAATATGCAAAACTCAAATATCGTAAGACCCAAAAGTCCAAGACCCAATGCGTGTAATATAACCCAAATCGCTCTTCGTTCGAAATGCGTTGATCCCAAAGAATGCAAGACCCAAAGATCTTAAAACACAAAGTATTAAAAACCAAATAAACTTGCATGTCCCAAAATGCCTTTTGACCTCTTTAGGTTTTCCGATATTTGGGTCTGTTGGATTTAAAAAAAAATAATAAAACCATAATTTAGAAATATTGACGCTACAGAATATTTTTTTTGTCAGTGATATTAGAGTTTTTGCTAAACTGTCCCTTGTTTCTTTGCTACCAATCTGCTTGTTTTTTACTTTGCAAATGTTGATGGTCAAATGTGGTAGAGTTTTTTTGGGATTTAAATATTACGCTCTAGGAATTTTGTCCAAAAAACGTTAGGCCTTATAAATTGACTGACAAAAAAAAATTCTACCCGTTTTTGTAAGTTTTGCTTGCTTAAATTGTGTCGCTAGAAATTGGCCCAAATGACAGACTTTAAACATTTTTTTCGGACAATATAATGATGAGGGGATCTTCCCAAGAAGAAGTGATGAAGTAGTGAAGTTCATCATGGGATATCTGGTGTGAATGAAACACTCTCCATGTTACATGGATTTAAGTAGGTCTTTTGCGAGAAAATTAACCAATGATTCGATTTCTCCGCAACTGCTTTCGGAAAAACTCAACCTATGAAGGTGCTTATTTAGTTTACATTGTCCTGTTAGAATTCCGCAAACTAAGCCGAGTTCGCGGCTTCTCACTGAGCCTCTTTAAGATTATAGCTTCTATATATCGCAGCCAGTCTTAAAGGTTCAGTGTGAGAATTGGCTGTTTTTCATCAGGTCTCTAACCCAGGACTTCCTGAGTGAGATCGAGATTCTGACGGCGTGGCGGTTTTCGGTCCAGTGAAAGATATTTTACTACCGGTCTTAGCCCAAATATATGCTTTTTCCTGGAATAATTGAAGGTCCATCAGGGACCAAGCTTACAGAAAACCGGCGTGTTAGATTCTGAAGCTCTCAAAGCTGTTTGGCTGTTGGAGCAAATGTAAATAATCCCGCCAATCTCGTACGATTTCTGGATTTCCAGACGGCATTGTATACCAGCCCCTAACTTACCAGTTTAGAGATACAGAGAGAGAGAGAGACCGAGAGATAGAGAGAGAGAGAGAGAGAGAGAGAGAGAGAGAGAGAGAGAGAGCTGTCCGCATAGAACACCATATTGGGAGAGTCTACCAGTGCTCCATTCCTGCCTCAAAGGAAATATTTGTTTAAAAAGTCTTTCAAAGCGGAATGTTGGCTTGACGAAATATGGTCTTGCTCCAGATAGTGGCTTGACAATCTGGAGCAAGATTACAGTTCACTATACGTGATAAAAATTCCGGCCTTTGCGCTGCTGCCTTGGCTTCGGCTTGAATAAAGAAGTGAAGAGGTGGTAGATTGAAAAGCACTTCCAAAGTGGATGTCGGAGTTGATGTAATATCACTCGAGATGCCGATAAAAAAACAAGCCGTTGAAACTTTTTGAGTTGTCTAACGACCGTTGGCCTCCTATCTCTCTGCCACCATATTATAGAGGCAAAGGTAGCCAGTGGTCTAATAAAATGGATACGTAGACCCAGTGGAGAAAGCCTCAAGACCTACCAAAAGACTTCCGACATTGTCAAAATACGTTGGTTACCTCGATGAGCTTATTATCCGAGTGTTCTTTCCTAGAGAAATTAATATCGAGTATAACACCTAAGTATTTTACTTTAGCAACTCTCTGGATGGGGTTAGATACGAGAATATTGGTCCGAAGACCATCAATCCTGGTCTTTCGTGTAAAAGTATGGCTTCGGTCTTTCCGGGGTTAACAGAAATACCGAGTTGGTCACACCATTGAGAGATAGTGTTCAGTGCGTTCTGCATAAGATCGCATAGTTCACTAGCGTATTTTCCTGAGAGGATAATCGATATGTCATCGGAGTAGGCAGGGGTATAGAGCCTCTCTTATTGAGTATAACAATGAGATCATTGACAACCATACTTCATGACAAGTGGGACTGGGTTAGAACCCAGCCTAAATAGGTCTAAATGACATTGTTGTTACATAAGACGTCTGTCCTGGTTTTGGAATGAGAGCGACGCGAAAATTCCTCCATGACTATGGCATGTATCCATAACACAGTCAACCCATAAATACCTTTGATTACCTCTAGTCTATTCTAAAGAACAGCCGGAAAAATCTCGTCCTCACTTGGCGACTTGTACGGGGGAAAGAAACTGATGATCGCCCATACAATTTTTAAAAGACTTATTATAGACTCATCAGCCTCTTCCCAATCTACAACAGAGCCACCGACATCGAAATGGATCAATGCCTTAGGGGCGTCCTCACTAGCCTTGCATTTTGGGAAGTTGGCGTCCAATAAGCATTGTGCAACCTTGATTTTCGACATCCTTGGAGAGGGTCTTGTGAAGTCTCGAGAATGATTGCTCATCCTCTATTTCCTCACAGAAATCCACTCATAAGATACGTTTAGCTGTTCTTACAGATTTCTTATATGTGCCCTGGGCTAATGAGAATATATTACAGTCTCCCCGCAAGCCAGTTTACCTAACCTTATTAAAGACTTCCGAACCAGCTTACGGATTTTTTTAAATCATTTGACCATCATGGATACTAACTCCGTGGTTAGATTGTTTTGAGAAGGCAGGAAGACTTAAATGATGTACGTAGGTATAAGGTAAGGCGCTTTACAGCACTCTCTAGACCTTCGATGTCTTTCGTTTTAAACTCCAACCATACAGCTATGAGCTCAGTAAATTTGACCCAATTCGTTGTTCTTCGACTCCGAATTTTGATCGGGAGAATCGTTACAGTATAGAGCTGAAAGTAGGTGCTTCTGTGATTGGAGGAAGTGATATCGCACGAAACCTTCTAGTTTTTATCAAATCCAAAGACCCTATTGAGCACAGCGTCAGTTCCAGCACCTCTCGTCTTCTAGCCGTCACAAAAGTAGGCTCACCACTATTGTTGACGATTTCTAAATTATATCCAGCCAAGAAGCCAAGTAGTGCTTCTCCTCTGAGGTTGGTGTTCGAGCTACCCCACACGAGGTAGTACAGCATTGAAATCAATGGACAATGTACTAAAAATATACTAACAGTCAAATGGCCAACCAGCAAAATAAGTGGCCACATGTTGGTGCTTTATTCCTAAGACGGTTTTAATTCAAATGGCCAAGTAAATTACCACTTTTTCCTCTTATTTGACCATCAAATGGCAACAAAATGTCCACTTGGCCACTAGGTGGAAGTCCGGCATTATACGTTAGGCATCCGTGCCGCGAACGGTTCTAATCGAGATTTTTAATCAGTGGTTACTGTCCAATTCTTACATTACTGCAATCCTAGCTAAATTTAGCAAAGATAAAAAACATCATTAGAACCAGTTTTCCAATCAGGAATTACTAGAAAAAAGTTGGATTGAATAAAGATGAGTAAAGCTGTAAAAAAAAACCGGTTAACCGGTCTTTTCCATATAAAAAACCGGTCCAAACCGGTTAACTGATATCCGATTAAAATTACCGGTTCGGATAAAAAGACTGGTTTGGTTTTAAAGACCGATCCGGTTAGAAAAAAAACTATAAGATAAAAGACCGAATTTTCATAAAACAAAAAAAACGAATTAATGAAAATAAGCTTTTTCTGCTCTCAGCCCTTACTAAAAATGTTCGGACAATCTTAAATAATTTTGAAAAATTAGAGCATTCTTGAGTTTTTTACCGTGAGTATGACCAATTATGGTAAATCACTTACAAAAACCTCTTAAGAACTCCGTTATTTTGGTCTAAATATGTTAAATGGATAGTCGGAATAAAACCATCTTTTGGAGAAAATGTAAATAACCGTCCATTTCTACTCTACCCCATAACTGTAAATGCAAAACGAACCATCAATAAAACATAGTGGTTATGCGTAAAATTGGACGAACACTTATGTAGTCTTGCACTATACTTGAACGGTACATAATAAGCAGATATACACACAGATACATATAGATAATATTTATATATATATAGTAAACGAATGTCAGATGGCGCAATTCCCAGCTCGCTTGATATGTTCTCTCTGGGATGCGCTGCGCTCTCCCAGCCTCTGCGAAATGTTTTATTCATATTGAAATTTCAATAACTACATTTAAATTCCCGCATTTTGCTTATGCAATCCTTCGAAATCGTGTGGCTTCCAAGCTTCCCTCTATATAGCCTCTTCGTGTGCACGCCGCCGGACGACTTATGGCGCACCATCAGGACATATATATATAGTTCCTATATATATATATATAGTATAGAAAATAGTTATGTGCTGACGCCATTCAACCGAATACCCTCCTTGTCCTAACGACCCGAGACTCCCAACCAGTCTCCACTCTTTCAAATAACGTCGGTATGCGATATACGTATATCGTGTGTCTGTAATATTAGTATAAGTAGCATAAGATAAATAACTCTTCCCGGACGAAAGCAAGAGGGAGAGAGAGAGATGCATCGGAAGCTCAATTATACATTGTTCAACATAACTTAAATATTATATATTTATAATTATATATATATAGTTTATATAGAACACTCGCTTACCGTCCTCTGCCGTAATAATGATGTTGTTGTCAGCGACGAGTCCCCCGAGGCCACACCGCGTCAGTGCCAATAACGATATTACCGTTACAGACGAAATTAACAAAAGTAGTCTGGCAAGCAACTTGGAGCCAGCCATTCGAGCCATACTGCGACATTTGGAGCGATGAATAATTGTAATCGACGCGCGTGCTCCGGCAACACTGGCAAACAACGTGATATGATTGTAGAAGGAGTCTTGTGTAGGCTGCTCTACACAAAAAGGACATATATACCGTTATGGCATATATATATGTACATAGACTTGTATTATGTATTATATTGTCGTCAGGCTATGCGGCGGGAAATCTGCAATAAGAAAAACAGGCATGAGAATTAGTTGTGATGCTGGTAAAGTTGAGATGTATTGGATTTGGGGTTAAAATGGTGATGATGATATTCTGGGGTGTTTGTCGTGTTATTTGGGAAGAATTTAAATATTCGTAGTTTCTTATATCTTTTATAATAATTGAAATTTTATTATAACAATCATCCAATTTAAGTCAAATATTCGCCGTTTTGTTCGATTACTTGTTGCCAACGAGATTCCAACTTCTTTATACCTGCTTCCCTAATGGCAAAAACACTCGGACAGCCAATTTCCACAGGCCTCTCTTGAGGCCAACTTGGTACCACCAAAGGCGTTCGCCATTTACAGGAAAAGATGGTAGTCACTTGATGCTAGGTCCATAGTATAAGATGGATGGATAAGGACCTCTTATCCAAGCTCCCGCAGCTTCTGACGCATCACCAAAGATGTGTGTTGTCCTGGTAGAACACAATTCTCCACTATTCGCAAAAGTTGGCCACTTTTTAAATAAAATGAGTCATTGATCAAATTTTGTTTAAAAATGCATATTTAATCATACGTAAATTAAGCTAAAAGCTTTTAGGTTTTTTTTGTAATCAAACATTTATTTAAATATGCATACTAGATTGAACTACGAATTCAAAAATATCGATATCTTAAAGAAATCGCAACAATTTAAGCTCAAATTGTATTGTAAATGAAATAAAATACAATAAATTTACGAAAACTTTCCAAATTATTAAAGAATGGATATACTAACGAAGAAGGTAAAACCTGTAATTATCTATTTGTAAACAAAATAGAGACTCAAACAAAAACCGAGAAGTCATTCAGTATGCATAAGAAAACACACACATGATGCAATTGATGATTCGAAATCAGAAGAAGATTATTAATTTGAAATCAATACATTTAATAATAATGCACTATATTTTTTCTGTACTTTTTAATAATTATAAGATATATTTTTTAAAAAAACATAATACAATAAATAAACAAATATGCATTAGGGCCGTTTTCTTAACTATCACAAGTTGAAGCTCCGGAAATCGAAAGTTCACTAATCAACTTTGACTGAAGAAAATATATTCGGGAAGTTCAAATAAAAATCCCCAAGTTGAAAGTTAACTTTGAGTGAAGAAAACGGCCCGCACGGATTCGTGCGCTTCCTAAACAATCGTCTTTAGAAAGAAGTCCCTCTAAATATAAAAAATTGGGTATACTTATCTGGGAAAAAGACCTATATCGCACTATTTATAGGCAAAACGGCTCCAGGCTCTATGAGATTGGCCAGAGAGGGTAAAAAAAAATAACCAAAATGATACTCAAATTACGATAAAATTATTGGAATGCATGAGAAATTAGATGCTGAGCATCACAATGTTAAAAATGCAGTTTAAATTTCACATCCTTTATAGTTAATTAAATTTAGGATTTAGGGCCATTTTCTTCACTATCACAAGTTGAAGCTAATCGACAGGTTGAACAAACTGACTGCTAGCTATCAACTTTCTCTTTGAAATATCCTGGGAAATTGGGTTTTAAACTGCAATTCGACAGTGATATTGAGAGTTGAGTTCGGCTCAGATGCGCGAACGTTTTTATTAGTACTGGCGCATAATAAACTCAATATCTTTTTAAAGCATTTGAGCTGTCCCATATCAAAAGAAATGTTCGATCATATGAGCCATATTGTAGCTAAATTTTTTTTGATTTTTTGAACGTTCGCGCATCAGAGCTGTTCAGTTCCCTGGCAGTTTTCAACTTGCCGATTAACTTTTTCTATTAAGATTTGTATCTGTAAAGAAAACGGTGAACCTAATAATGGTCATTTATTACTCTGTTTATATGAAATTGTTGCTATATATCATTAAAAATATAAAAAATATATTTATTATTAAAAAATATATTATTGTGTTCATTTGCCTTCAACTGCCGGCAAGTTAATATTAACTTTTCGTTCTTTCTCTCATATTTTGATTCTTCTTTATTCACACCAAATGCCAGATCTTCCCGAAATCGAAAGTTGACTACTCAACTTTGACTGAAGAAAATGAATTTGGGAAGTCGAAAATAAAAAAAATAAAGTCCACTTGGAGTGAAAAAACGGCCCTAAGACGTCTCGTCATTTTTTAAATTAAACTTTGGCAACTGTGGAAACTTTTTGCTGCCATCAGATTTGTACGTTATTTAGTGTCAATATATTACATTAAATATGAATTATTGATCTGTTTTATTTAAGTATACATAAATATACAATTTAGGTGTGATATCAAACCTAATAATATTATATAAATTTCCATATCTAAATTAAAATACAGTTTTTAAATCCTAAGTATATGTATGAAATGTAACAACTATTTGGGAATATCCCTATTCTGTAAGGTTGCAACAATTCCCAAAGAGAAGTTTTTGACAAAACAACTATATAGATTACCTATCAAATATTTCTCGATGAGAATTGTCGAAACAAATACAGAATAGGCGTGCTGGTCTCTTACCGCCAATTTTAGTTTCGAGATCAAATTTAAGCAATCGCCCGCGTCAAGCGGTCCAGTTGTTGACAGTTCATGTCCAAATTGAGCGTTTGGCGTTTGGGAGTAGCTTATATTCATTGATTCCCTGCCAATCCCAGCGAACACCCAGCAACTCCTTCCTGGCCGTCAATCCTGGCTTGGCCAACGTTTGGGAGGCTTCACCGCGATTTAAGCATGTTGTTGTATTTGACCCATTTTTCATTGCCAGTCTCAATCCGAAATGGGTATAGATTTGCGATTTAGCAGTCATCAATCGCATGCGTCGATACGGTCAAAAATGTTTTTTTGCGACAGCTCGTGTGGCAAACGGTTCCGATGCTTATATGGGCTTCTCTGCTATGGTTTTTATGCTTCTGTTGTTGTTTCACGGCCGTTCTCTATTAATTCCAAGATTTGATCAATATCCGAAGAGATAGGCCGTTCCTCGCGTGGAGCATCTGTCACATAGAAATTTTCAGAACCGAACCCAGCAAACAATTTCTGTGCTACACGCTTGGGCCCATAAACTAAATTTAAAATATGAGCTGCTTTGGCCGCTATATATTCTTTCAGTTAAAAACTAAACAGCATCGAAATTAGTAGGTCCACGAAAACATCTTGGCCAGAATATAAAATTAATAAAACATTTTCGCCAAGCGAAAATGTTTTCATCCCAAAAGTTTCACGTGTCTGTGATCTTGCGTGCTTGCGCGGATTCTAATGCGGCTTAATTAATCGACTTCCTGTCATCCAATCGAGCTGATCTTGGCCCACTTGTTGCCGATGATTCTATTAAATTTCGTGTCTTTATATTAAAGTCTATGTTTTTTACAGTTTCAATATTTACCGTAAAGACCACTTTTTAATTATATTTTTTTTTTAAACGAACTTTTCAAAGCGGGTGATTAGTGAATTGTTTTTTTTTACTTTTCCTATCATATTTTATTTGGTTTTTCTATTTAAGTATTTTTTAATCATATTTAATCATAATTTATTTGTAAAGTCGCACTTTTTTAATAAGGCTTCCTTACGATTTCAAATATATTAAAATAATTTATACATCATCTATCCATTTAACATTTTGCAGCTCTATAGATAATCGCTTACAGTTGCTTTCCTAGCCGTAGTAACACTACGTTTTTATTATTTCTTTTACTTAATTTTAATTTTTGATTTAATTTATTCATTTTTAAATTATAGTTGTAATTTTTGTATCTAATATTAATTACTTTTCTAGTACTATATTATCCACTTTCTCACCTCTGCATCAAATCCCATTTAGTTATATTAATAAACTTAAAATTAAATTGCATGCCAATCCCACCAGCCATAGCAAGTAATATATTCTTAAGAATGGTTCATTCTCAAGAAATAAAACAAAATCTCATCATAATCCCACAAGCTGTATTTAAAAAAACCTGATGAAAATAAATGGGTTTAGCAAAAAGATCCCTTAAAATACATTTTATTACAATCCCACCAGCAAAATTAAAAAAGCCTGATGGACATATTTAGGGAGCAAGTTCTATATGTTAGGAAAAATTAAGCTTCAAAAACCTGTAAGGTTTTTATTAAATAATGTATTTTTCAATAAAGTTCGTCAAAAATAAATAATTAGAAGACGCACTCTATACTAAATACAAAAAAAGCACACATATAATTATAGAACACATGCATAAAGACAAATGAGAATGATGGATTGTGTATTGGGAGTTGATATTGTCATAGCAACGAATACTTTGGACACCATTTTAATTTACTTCGAGAAGTTGCCGTACGTCTGAGAAAAGCGAACGTGAGTCTTAATATTGTTAAAGCAAGTTGTGTGTGCTGCAAATCAAATACTCAGGATACGTTATCACCCGGGATAGTAGGAAAAAGTAGTAAAAAGTTGAAGCTGTTGTTTATTACCCCACGCCAAAGACTATCAGAGAGGTTCGTCGATTCATAGGAATGGTCAGCTGGTATAGGCGTTTTATTGGAAGTTTCTCTGATAAAGTTTCATCAATAACTAATCTAATCAAAACCAAATCTAAGTTTGCGTGGTATCCAGAAGCTGGGTATGCTTTTCAATCCATAAAATTCGCTTTAATATCAGCTCTGGTTTTAACGAATCAGAATTTCGACCTTCCTTTTACTGTCCAAACAGATACATCCGATGTTGGAGTGGGAGCAGTTCTAATCACAAGACCACGGAGATGGAGAAAAAATGTTGCATCTATGTCGCATAAATTAACAACACCCCAGCGCAAATATTCTGCAACAGAACGGGAATGTTTAGCAGTATTTCTCGCCATAAAACAGTTCAGACCTAGTCAAGTCATAACGGACTATGAGTCACTTAAATGGTTGAAAACCATCAATGATCCTACTGACTTGGAAGATGGTCACTTAAGTTCGGTAAATTCGATTTTGATCTTGAGTACAGAAAAGGAAATTTCCATGTAGTCCCAAATGCATTATCGAGAGTGATAGATTCATTACAAATGTTATCAAAAAAATGATTGGTATTCAGAAATATACATAGAAGTTGAGACAAATCCAGAAAAGTTTCCGGGATTTAGGATCAATTATGGTAAGCTGTACAAGTACATGAAAGCACGTGGAAAATCGAATGTATATGTATGTGGAAAGCTGCGACAAATGTAAGGCATCCAAAACTACCACAGTGATTTCAAAACCACCAATATTTGAAATGGTTTTCCTAGACTTTATGGGTCCGTTTCCTAGAGCCTAATATGGTAATACAGTACTGCTGTTCATCACCGACTGGTTATCGAAATTTTTTTAAATTTTACAATTTAAATGCCATGAGTAGTGCAGATAGAAAAGCTACAGTCAAATTTCTTAAAGAACAATTTTTGCTGTTTGGTGTTCCCAAAGTTGTTGTATGTGACAATAAATGGGTCTCAATTTACAAGCAAAGTATTAAAGGATTTCATGTATCTGCAGAACAGTTGTATCTGGTATAACGCTGTTTATCATGTACAAACAAATCCAACAGTAATAGAAGCATTAATAAGAACACTCATTGGTGAGGACCATCGCAAATGGGATCGGGACATTAATCAGATTGCTGTAGCTTAGACGGTAACGAGTATGATCAACACTACAATAATTTGCAGCTTATATCTACTTCGGAAAGAGATGCAAATTTAAAGTAAGTCCGCAAGCTGTTAAACAAAACATCGCTAACGCATTTACAACATATTCTCAGCGCTACAACCTCCGATCCCGAAACCTTCATTTTAATATAGGAGAGACCTTACCTTACCTTGTTTTACTGTTTAACAAGATTAATATATAAATATATATATAAATATATATTTAAATTACTTCTGTTTTTAGCGGTTTTTAGGGTAACAAAATGCCTAATGTTTGCGCGGCTATGGGATGTACAAATATTTCATCTCGGAAAGATGGTATTATAGTCTTCAGAATTCCAAAGATTTCCAAGTTAATTCGCATTTTAAATATATTTTAGGTTATGTTAACATTTTGTTTATTATTTAGAGATGCTGTGAATCAGTTTGATATCGTTCGGACAAAACGAGGAAAAGCCTGGTTAGCTGCAATTAACAGGAAGGACATTAAAGAGCAATATGCCCACACCCGAGGAATATGTTCACTGCACTTCATTTCAGGTATTGTAATGTGAAAACATTCCGCAACCCTCCAAAAACTTCGTTGACTTGCAGTCCCATTTACAAAAAAAAACTTGTATCTTTGAATACATCTTCAACTGATATGGGAATGCAAATCAACGTGAAGTAATCTTCTACAAGATTGACGCAGGCGCTCTTAAACGGTAATAAACTCGTTGATTTGCAGCGATCACCCATAACTGTGAAGAAATATATGTAGCTTATTAAATATATATATCTTCATTAGTTATGGGAATGCAAATTAACGACAGGTAGACATATCTTCGTCGAATTACAGTCCCATAGCAGCTTTGGCTACATCTTCAGTTGCCATGGGAATGCAATTCTACCGAAATCTCACAACATTTAACTATATATTTTACTAACTCATACTAACACTAATTTTAAAATAGTTTTGAATACTTAAATGTAATAAAAAAGTAATTTATTAATTTCAATAAAGTTATCAAAGAAAAAAATGCTGTTTTAATTATTTGATTGATGTTTTATGTTTGTTTTGGTTCGCTAGTGTATTTGTTTGCTCGGTGTATTTGTTTGGTCGTTTGATTGATGATGGATTGTAAATGTTGTCTGAATATGCATCGTTAAAAAGTATATATACTTATTTAAATGTATATAAATGATTGAATGTATGCTTATTTTGTAATATCTTTAGGAAAACCGTCAAGTTTACTTGACCTCAAAAACAAGGACTGGCTGCCCACTTTAAATCTGGGTTACACACCCAGAAAATTTAAACTGGTTGATCTTCAAATAAAAAGACTTCCATATCCTGTCAAAACCGTTAGTACAAATATTGCTTTTATTAAATTACCTACAATTTTCTAATTAATTCTAACAACATTTATAAATCAGAATACAGTTGAAGAAACTATAGACGAAGCTTTAGTAGATGTTATGTTCCAAAACTTTTTGTCCGAGCATAATACAATTGAGACCGACGACTCTTCTATATTTTTTGAAGATCCAGCACATAATATCACCACAGAACACAGTAGTCAAGATGATCATTCCATCGACCAGTCTTATCATGATGTAATAGATATGGATATAGATAATGGGGATCAAGATGACAAATTCGATGAGGACATCAAAGACGGTCGATGTGGTGATAGTGTTGTTGTTTTTCAAAACAGCATTAAGTCTGTCTGGTATGATAGGCTTAAAGGTGACGACAAGCAAACAAAATATTACACAGGACTGCCTACATTTCATGTGCTAACTGTGGTTTTTAAAAGTTTGGAGTCGCTGCTGCCGTGTACTAACGGAAATGTTAAACTCGCAAGATTTGACATGTTAGTCTTAACATTAATGCGACTTCGTTTGGCATATGACTTTACAGGCTTGGGTTACACCTTTAATGTTAGTACATCTACAGCATCTAGTTATTTTTATAAATGCCTGTATATAATGCATAAAAAGTTTAAGTCGCTGGTGTCATGGCCTAAACGGGAAGTACTTAAAGCAACAATGCCCAGTATTTTTTTGCAACGGCTTGGGCATGATAGACTGGTCTGCATTATTGATTGCTTTGAAATATTTATGGAGCACCCGTCAAGGCCTTTAGCCAATGCACAATGTTGGTCATCCTACAAACACCACGATACGCTAAAGGTGTTAATAGGTATTACACCGACCGGATGTATTTCATTTATATCGAGGGCATATGGAGGACGTGCAAGTGACAAATTTGTCACAGAAGACTGCGGATTTTTAAATAATCTTTTACCTGGGGACGTTGTGATGGCTGATCGTGGCTTCACAATGTCCTCAAGTATAAAACTTTCGACAGGCGCAACTTTAATAACGCCCACCTTTGTTAAAGGAGTGTCCCAGTTAAACCCCACGGACATTGAAAATACGCGATCACTGGCTTCGCTAAGGATCCACGTGGAAAGGGTAATTGGGGTTCTTAGACAGAAGTACCAGATTCTGTCACAGATAATGCCGATCTCGGTAGTATCTAAAAAAGACTCTGGAGAAAGCCCTGTGGTCGATCAGATCATTTTAGTTTGTTGTGGACTGACGAACCTATGTAAATCTGTAGTTGTAAATAGTGTATAGATATAGTATATAGTGTATTTATTTATTATATGTATTTGATATTTTAGTATATTAAATAAGTGTGGCAGTGTAATATTTGTTTTAAATTAGGTTTATTTATTAAGTCTGTAGTTATATATAATAGTGTGTATATATAGTATGTAGTATGTATAAAGTATGTAGTGTAACAGTAGTTTTAAATTAGGTATATTTATCTTAATAAAATTATTTTTAGCATATTATTGGTTTTTTACAAAAAAAATTGGATCATGGTTGGAAAAGTATTGTCCAAGAAGTTCTGGTAAAATAACTTTAAAATAAAAATCTTTTAATATTCTTAACTTTTCTTGTAAAAATAAATCATTTCTTTCAATGGTAAATGCCTTAAAATGTTTCGGGTTCCATACACCAAAATGACAATATCGTCTATTTGTGGTTTGCATTTGTAACTGCATTTGGTAAAAATAACTATGTTCGGCATTAACTATTATTTCCCCCTCGGCT